>VZQC01015323.1:2190648-2253007 GCA_009823505.1 Rhizomys pruinosus | reverse complement strand
CGGATTCCCCTGGAGCTGGAGTTCTCCTGGAATTGGAGTTTCAGACGGTTCTCGGCCGCCATGTGGGTGCTGGGGATCGAACCCGGGTCCTCTGTAAGAGCGGTCGGCGCTCTTAACCGCTAGGCCATCTCTCCAGCCCCCATTTTGAGTCTTTTAAGGGTTCTCCACACTGCTTTCCACAGTAGTTGAATGAGTTTACATTCTTACCAGCCCTGGATAAGTGTTCCCCTTTCCCCACAACCTCTCCAGCATTTGATGTCTTTTGTTTTCTTGAACTCGGCCAGTCTTATAGGAGTGAGATGATATCTGAGAGTGGTTTTCATTTGCATTTCCTTAATTATTAATGATGCAGAACACTTTTTAAGACTTTTCTCAGCCATCTTTACTTCCTCACAGCTGAAGTCTCTGTTCAGTTCTTTACTCCATCTTTTGAGGAGGTCATTTGTTTTCTTCTTTGTTTTTTGAGTAGTTTATATATTCTGGATGATAATGCTCTGTCAGATGTATCACTGGTGAAGGTTTCCTCCAACTCTGGATTTTCTCTTCACTTCTTTGATTGTTTCTTTCACTGTAAAGAAGCATTTGAGTTTGATGAGGTCCCACTTGTCCACTGTTGACCTTATTTTCTGTGGAGGCTGCTGTTTGATTTAGAAAGACTTTTCCTATGCCTATGTCTTTATTGATGTTTTAATTAGTGTATTGTTCTGGGCTCCCACTGAGGGAAGCAAATTTAGGAAAAATGGCAGGAGCTCAAGCTGTATATGAGGGGTTGGGAAGGAAATTTTGGCTGCTTTGGGATGGTACTCATCCATGGTCATAATTCCTAAGACTCTTCCAGTAACATCTTTTCTCTCTTTTCTTTTTCCAGAATAGTATAGCAGTGGCTTCCCATTGTTCAACTGCACAGGGAGCCACAAATATTACTAGCTGCTTTTTGTTCTAGTTTTATTTATTTATTAAATTTTTATGAGCTTCCATACAAGAGTTCTTAATGAGATTTTGGACCTGTCCCCATCCATGCCCTCCAAACCCTCTACTGGACCCCATGAATTCCACCATATGTGCTTAAGTCCTATCCAGTCAACCATTTGTACATTGCATCTTATGTCCTTTAGTGCAAATTCACCCACTGCAGTCTACTCAGCCTATCTAGAGAACATAAGTAAGGCATATTCTCCATCACCCAGTAGTTATCCACCTCTAATAGTTCCCAATCTAGGGCCAACCCACTACCCATTTTCTGTGCTCCACTCTCTGCCCTAGTCTGATTGACTTGGCATGGGTCCTGTGTTCAATGCCACTGTTACCACAAGTTCACATGTGTAAGCTTGCAGTGGCCTAAAAGCCTCTGCTTCCCTAAGTCCACGAACCAGCCCTGGCTGTTACAATCTTTCTACCACATTTTCTGCAATGATTCCTGAGCTGTGGATGGATGAGTTTTAATACAGGAACCCTATCCAGAGACACACACTCTGCAGTCTTTTTTTCTTTCAAAGCCAGTTTTTAATTGAAATTACAAATTAAATCTAGATCTGTGCTCCCTCCCTCCACCTCCACCAGAGTTCATGCATTCTGCCAAACATGTTTTGCATCTTTTTCTCAGTCTTTCCCAAAATTCTCAATGCAGAAGTTTACTGTTTCGAGCAGTTCACTGTTTCAGTCAGTTCTTTGACACAGTCTTTCTGTTGTTGTTGTTATTCCTTCAAATATGCATGACTCCAAAATATGCACATATGCATGCCACATATATTATAGGTTTTAGCATCTTCAGTTTAGGATTTTTTTTTCTTTATTAGGCTGAAAGATGTCCTGTTTGAAGCCTCTTCCTTAGCAAACCCAAACTACCATAAATTCTGACCTGCAATAAACATGGCTGTGCATGTATCTCTGTGGTAAGATGAGTCTTGTGGGTATATACCCAGGAGTGGTATAAATTTGTCAGGTGGCAAGCTCATTTTGAGTCTCCCAAGGGTTCTCCACACTGCTTTCCATAGTGTCTGTACAAGTTTACATTCCCACCAGGAGTTGATGAGTGTTCCCCTTTCCCCACAATCTCTCTAGCACTTGGTACCATTTGTTTTCTTTTTTTTTTTTTTTTTTTGGTCTTTTCGAGACAGGGTCCCCTGTTAGCCCCACTGCTCTGGAACTCACTATTGTAGAGCTCAGGCTGGCTTGGAACTCGACAGAGACCTGCCTGCATCTGCCTCCCAAGTGCTAGGATTAAAGGCGTGCGCCACCACGCCCAGCTCCATTTGTTTTCTTGATCCTAGCCAGTCTTATTGGAGTAAGATGATATCTTAAAGTGGTTTTCATTTGCATTTCCTTAATGATTAGTGATGTTGAGCAGTTCTTGAGGTGTTTCTCAGACATCTCTAATTCCTCGCTTGTGAAGTCTCTGTTCAGTTCTTTGCTCCATCTTTTGAGCGAGTCATTTGTTTTCTTTCTTTGTTTTTTGAGTAGTTTATATATTCTGGAAATCAATGCTTTGTCAGATGTTTCTGCAGTGAAGGTTTACTCCCACTCTGTGGGATTTCTCTTCACTTCCTTGATTGTTTCTTTTGATGTACAGAAGCTTTTGATTTAATGAGGTCCCATTTGTCAATTGTCGACCTTAATTCTTGCACAACTGCTGTCTGATTTAGGAAGTCTTTTCTTACACCCATGTCTTGTAGCCTGCTGCCAACATTTTCTTGTATCACCTTCAGAGTTTTGGGTTTCACATTGAGGTCTTTGATCCATTTGGAGTTGACTTTTGTACAGGGCAAGAAGTATTCTTCTACAAGTGGTGATTCAGTTTTGCCACACCACTTGCTGAAGATGCTATCTTTCCTCCATTGTGTCTTCTTGGCCCCCTTGTCAAATATGAGGTGACTGAAATTGTATGTGCTCAAGTTTGGATCTTCAATTTTGTTCCATTGGTCAACAGGTCTGTTTTTGTGCCAGTACCAAGCTGTTTTTATGACTCTAGCCCTGTAGTATAGTGTGAAGTCTGGTATAAAGATTCCTCCCTGTATTTCCCTTTTCATTCAGGGTTGCTTTGGCTATTTGGGGTCTTTTGTTTTTTCCATATAAAATTAAGGACTTTTTCCCCAAGCCTGTGAAGCAACTCTTGGGGATTTTAATTGGGATTGCATTGAATCTGTATATTAATTTGGGTAGAATGGACATTTTTACTATATTAATTTTTCTAATCCATGAGTATGGGAAATCTTTCCATCTTCTTCATTTTCCTTCTTCAGGAGTTTAAATTTTTTTGTAGAGATCTTTGGTGTCTTTGGTTAGGCAAGGCTGCCCTCTGTCACCACTCCTTTTCAATATAGTGCTTGAAACACTTGCTAGGCCAATAAGGCAAGAAAAGGAAATTAAAAGATTACTAATTGGAAAAAAGGAAGTCAAGTTATCCTTTTTTGCTGATGATATAATTATTTACCTAAGGGGTGCTAAAAACTCTACCAGAAACCTCCTAAAAATGATTAAGAGTTTCAATAAAGTGGTAGGGTGCAAAATTAACCTAGAAAAATCAGTAGCCTTTCTTTATGCCAACAACAAGCAACTGAAGAAGGAATTCAAGGAGACCTTCCTACTCACAATAGCCTCAAAAACAATAAAATACCTAGGAACAAACCTAACAAAAGACACCAAAGATCTCTTCAGTCTTTTATTCTTTAAAACTTGTCCAGTTGTGGCCTTCTGCGAGCATCCCATTCTGTTGTATGAGGAAGTTTCACTGGTGAGAGTTGAAGGACACACTAGATTTTTCTCTACCCCTCTTTCTGCTATGTTCCATGAACCTTAGTTCAGAGGTTTAACTGTAGATGTGTCACCTAGGACTGGGCATCTCTCAGATATATATTCTCTGTGTCTGAGCAGTTGTTGGATTCTGCAGTAGCCTTCATCTGTTGCAATAAAAAGCTTTCTTGATGAGTGGTGTACAGTATTCTTGTCTGAAAATATAAGGTTCCATATTTAGCATATGGTAAGAAATTTCATTTGTCTGACAGACCATGCAACAGAAATAGGGTTTTCTCTAGGATCTAAGACCTCTCCAGCCATGTACATTTGGTTCTGTTTACAGTGCCATCTATGAGTTCATGCCCATTGAGAGGGCCTTATGTCCAATTATATCGCTGTTGTTTACCCCCAGCAGTGAATGAGCATTCCCTCTTCTCCACATCCTCCACAGCAGTTGGCATCTTTGGTTCTCTTGATCTTAGCCAGTCTGACTGAGGTAAGATGGAATCTTAAAGTAGGTTTTATCTGCATTTCTCTACAAAGCATGTTGAGCACGTTTTAAGGTATCTCTTAGCCATTTTTATTTCTTCATTGGAGAACTCTCCGTTCAGGTCTATAATCCATCCTTTTGTTGGGTTGTTTATTTTCTTGTTACTTTGTGTTTTGAATTCTTTTATAGTCTGAATAATAATCTCTTGTTGGATGACTAACAGCTGCTTTTCTTAGTGCTTAACTCTCTACCAAACTATTCTCAATTAATGAGCTTTAAATGTAACATGGTCTTCACTGCGAATTTAATTAACAGATTGGGAAATTAATTAATAGATTGGGAAATTCTAGGACATGAGAAAAACATATATTTATATGTAACTGAACATGAAAAAAGACTTCAAATTCAAGTAAAGACACTACTATATGTCCATAGTAAATAAATGAATGGATGGATAGATGGATAAATGAATGACTAACCAAATCAAAATTATTATTGGATATTCAATCCAGAATGTTGCCTTCTTAATGGATATAATCCTGCCCAGAAGTACAGTTAGGTCCATTTGCATGACATGAGCTGGGAATATTTCCTCAGATATCTGGAGGCATTCTCTTATCTTTAAATCCTTGAATTCATAAAGAAATCACAAAGGGGACCTGGTGGTAGTGTTCCTGCTTTCCTACACCTTCATTACAGCCACTCTACAACATGAATTCTGAAAACTTAGCATGAAGCCAGAAGGTGAAAAGTAACATGTTTCACCTGACAAATCCTGACTAGAACCAATGCTTCTGGATGGTCAACATTCTTGCTCCACCTGAGTTTGTGGGGGTGGTTCCTATATTTTATATGGTGGAAGCTCTTCAGTAAGGGCTTCCAAATGCCTAGGACTATGATCTTTGACCTAGGGACTTGGTAGATAAATTGGTGGCTTATATGGTCCCACATGGGTAAGAGTCCATTGTCAGGGACAGGCATGGTGGCACACACAGCCAGAGCAGAACATTGAGAGCTCACATATTAAAACAGGCGCATGAAGCAGAGAGCACTCAGCAAGTGTCTTTATCTACTGAGGAATCTTGCCATCTCCAAATGCACTCTTATATTGAGTTTTCCTCCATTACTTTCTCCCTCGCTGTTCCCTCACCCATTCCTGAGATCACATCCCAAGGTATCACAACCTAAGTTTCAGTAACAGGTTCTGATCTTGAAAGAACCAGCTTCCTCCTACAATTCATAATGGCATCCTTTTCTTTCCAGAAAGAAGCCCAAACTCCTTTTTCAAGATAGCTAAGAGAGAGCTTCAGTACTTAATCTATGCTTACCCTTCATCTGGCCATTCCATATGCCTCCTGTCCTAGTTTGTCTTTCATTGCTGTGACAAAACACTCTGACCGACACCAACTTGGGGAGGAAAGGGTTTATTCAGCTTACATCTCCTGGGTCACAGTTCATCACTTAGGGAGCCCAAGGTAGGAACTCAGGGCAGGAACCTGGAGGCAGAAGCTGAAGCACAGGCCATGGAGGAATGCTGTTCACTGGCTTGCTCCCTACTGGCTTGCTTTCGCTCATGCCCAGCCTGCCTTCTTATACTGTCACTGCTCAACAATCAAGACAATACACCACAGATGTGGCCACAGGCCAATCCAATGGACCAAATTCCCCAATTGAGGCTCCCTCAACCCAGGTGTGTCAAGTTGACACTAAAGCTATCCAGCACACCTCCTGAACTCTACAACTTGCACTTAACTACAGTACATTCTGAGATGTGTATTACAGAGAAGATTTTCTTGGTTGAGAATAGACTTGTCTCCTCTCATACCACCCCACCACCAGCCCAATCAGGCACTGCCATGCACTGGCATTTTCCTATCATTATCATTCTTGTTTTACCATACTGCAGCTTCTGATCTAAGAATTACCAAAATTTGGTGGAAAATTACCACTCTTCAGTTTCTGAGCATTGTTAACAAGAAAGAAGCTCAATATGAGGTAAAAGAAAATTAGGTCAATAACTTTCAGTGTGTTTGCCAGAATTATCAAATAGATACATTTAAATGTGAATTCAAATAAGATTTTAAGTATGAACATATCGCATATATTGCATAAGATATACTTACACTTGAAAAAAATATTCACTGATCTAAAATTTACATTTAGCTGAACATCTTGTATTTTATCTGGCCATCTTATCTGGAAGCCCAAGAACCACCAGCATATTCATGTAAGTAAAAGATGCACAGTTTTAAGCTTTTAATCTGTTATCTGTTGCTTCACGTCCTTGAGATAAAAGGGTTCAGGGAAGACATAGTTCAAGTAATATGGGCAGTAGCAGAAAGCAAAGAATTATTATTGGGTAGTTGTTTCTAGAGTATTCATTTATAATTAGATTCACGTTTGGGAAATAACTGCTGTGAAGTTGTGGACTCCCACCAGAACATGAACTACTAGAAAACTTTTAGATATTAACAGCTTAAACATCATTGGGGATGAATCTCACCCTCACAATCAGCAGATTATGAAACCAGGAATTGATACTACAGGACTCTGATTACCAATTGATAAAAAGAATGGGATCCAAGTCAAATATTTAGCCTAACCTTTTTGTAGATACCATATAAACAGTATAAAGCCTGCCTAAATTTATGCTGACACAGAGACAGACCTCTTTGTCCACTCACCTCTCATGAGAGTGGCCCTCAACAATGGTGTTCTTAGCTGTTTCCCACTTTCACCGCTTGGGGGTAATTTACTCCACTCTGAAACAAACCCTGCCTCTCTAGTGTCCTACTGTGCTCTGTTAAGACAAGAGCTATGGACTAGAAAGGTGGCCAGAGTAACATCCAGATAGGACTTCAGAGAACGCAGTATATTATTCCAGATCTCCACCATTAAACACAGTGATCTGCATATAACAGTGTCATACATATATGTAAATAAGTACCAACTTAATATGTTATATTAATATGTAAGAATGTCTCTATTCAGTTAATGCACTGTTGAGATCCTGCTGTGCCTTGCTCTAAGTGAATTTATATTGTATAAAATTGCATTTATTCAGGCTTTGCTTTGTGCCAAAATAGTCCATTTTAGAAGCAGGTTTGATTCTCTTTTGGGTACAATACAGAGAAAGGATGACTTGGTAATTTGCTGAATACATAAACACCACCACCTTTTGTCCGGGCACCTTACATACAAAACACAGACTGATAAATATCTTATTCCAAAAAGTAGAAGGGGAACCACCCTATCAACTTATCAAAGTGAATTAGGATCATATGTACACAGGGGTATATTAAAATCATATTTGGAAAATCAAGCCCAAGAAATTATTGAATATACCAGACCAAGTACAGTATCCAAAATTCTTCCTTGGGCCCCACTAAAAGGAGGACAACTAACACTCCATTTGCCAATCATCCAACAACTCAGTGGGTATCAGAGAAAAAAATAATTGTCTCAAGGGCTAAGTGAAGTTAGATCTTCTTGGCTGGTGCAGTCTATTTAAACTGGCCTCATCTACCTGGGTCCATTTCTGCACTTCACATATGTGGGTTGGGCTTTAATACAACTTTATTCAATGTTGATGTTTGGCTACACTCTATGACCCTGAGGCTTGGCTCTGCAGAGGAACTTCTAGTAGATCACCAATAGGCTTACATATTAGTTATCTAACTTCTGTAGTGGGACTCTTTGCATGTCTCCTAGCTTTATCCCACTTCTAGTAAGATCTCTTTGAACCCCTTGAACTTTTGTTGTGGGCTCTTTGATCCATCATTTTGTAACCATTTTGTTCTCTCTTCTCTCTCTCTCTCTCTCATATATCCCCTATATATCCTATATATCATATATATATATATATATATATATATATATATATATATGCACACAGATAGGTGTGTGTGTGTGTTTGCAATGCAAAACCCAATAATACTGATTAAGACTCAAATAAAACAACCAGTTTGAAGACTGAGCACTGGATAAATAAGTCAGTGGGTAGAGTGCTTGCTGCATAAGCATAAAGACTTTTTGCATAAGCATAAGGACATAAAGACATGTAGCCTCATATAAGAGCTAGGCCCAGCAGCACACATCTATAACAGCAGTACCAATTGGAGCTAGAAGATTTTGAAAGCTCAGTGGCTAATTGGTCTAGCTGAAAGGAAAATATCCAGGTTCAGCATGTGAACATATCTAAAAAAATAATGTGGAAAGCTGTTAAAAAAGAAGATGTCCAACATCAATTTTCTGGCCTCTATAGGCACATATGAGTGGTAACACCTGCACAATGTGGAGAGAGAGAGAGAGAGAGAGAGAGAGAGAGAGAGAGAGAGAGCTGTATTTTCCAACAATCAACATCTATCAAAAGAAATCAGGACTACTCGGCACATTCCATCTAACAAAAGCCATGTAGCTTATTAACTTATTGTTATTCAACAAATTCTTATATTGTGGAAAGATACAAACACATCCATCTATGTTTTTGGCATAGCCTACTTATGACATGCAGAATGTGGATGTATTGCTTTCTGGAAACTTGCCATTTGTGTGAGCTATAGTACCTAGTGTCAGGATCAAGATTTTCCATTTTTAGTCTCCATTTTAACTACTACTTCAAAACATTCATTCCTAGAATTAAAAGGTTATCTATTTTAAAAGACAACTTCCTACATGTTTTTTCTTCTTTCTTTTTTTAATAATTTTATTGATGTTTTGAGTATTTCACACATCATTTTTCAGTTTAATTTAGACATATTCTCCTTTCCCTTCACCCCACCCCACCCCACCCCAGTTCATACATGCTGCCATATATATCCTGTATCTTTCTCTCAGACTTTTTAAAGTTTTTCTCTGTAGAGGCTTATTGCTTTGGGCAGAATTTAACTCTATCAATCCATTCTTCCACCCAATCCTTACGTTGTTGTTGTTCCCTCCCATTTGTATTGCTCCAAAGTATGCCTATATAAATGTCATATTTAATTGACGTGAGCTCAGCAAGTACCCAGTTTCGCCTAGACACTGTCTACAGGACACATGGTGTTTTAGGACTTAGTAAAAGTAAACATGTGTATATTAAACAACATTGGTTTACAGAATCTGATAAAAATGGTAATGCATCTGAATTAAATGGAGATATAATTCGCTGTTGCCCACATTTGCTTTACATAAAATCTGTAGAGCAAGAACTTTGGGATTGACACATACAAATGTTCTCTATAATTTCTCTGTTGTACAGTATCACCTTGTAGCATTCTCTTTAAGATGATTTAACGTAAAAATTAAGTTTGCTTCCCAAGTTAATCATATATAGTCACCCAAAACAACATGGGTGAATTTGATGAAATCTGTGCCTTGACTCCACCCTATAGTCATGTATAATACAACTGTCTTCTGGAGACTCATACGCTAAAAAAAAGGGGGGGGGATACAGAAAGACATGAAACCTTTTCATCAAACCCTTGCAATTCAAATCTTAAAACTAACTATGGGAAAAGATTTGTTTGTTCCAACAGGACAAAACGTCACCAACTTAACGGCTGAGAAAGAAAAGATACAGGTTTGCATTGAGTAGGATGTACCAAAAAGTGGCAACGGAAAGGCTGACCCGTCTGAACATTCAAAGGAAGAAAAGCCTCAGATTGCCATAAACATCGAACCCCTCTGTGGATCCTACATGTAACAACTAGTTATAATGAGTCCTAATGAAACTTACCTTCTAGGTGCCACAAAGGTTCTGATATGAGAGACTTCCTTGCCTTCCCACCCATAGAACAAGGAGAAATATGACAATGATGAGGTCGCTCCCCAACTGTAAATTGGAGACAACTATTGTAGAGGTGATCTCTTATAAAACCGGTAAAACTGCTTTCTTTAATTGACTACTAGACATGGGAACTGTGGAAGGGATTACTCTCTGTTCAGAACCAAATATAATACTAAAGTCCTAGGGCTATGCACTCAGGCAAAATATATTAATACAGGAGCTCTGACATCAGCAATGGATTGTTCTACCAGGTGGATGTTGGCCAGGGGATCCAAGGCCCCACAAAAGGTAAGGGCTCCTTGCCTCTAAGTTGGGATACCTACAGGAGGAGAGGCAATAAGACCCTGCTGCCGAAGACCTGACGTTAACATGGGAGGGATGTATTGAGACCACACATGCAAGTGTACAGATGGCCTCTGGAATGCCAGAGAGTGTTACCAAAGGCCACTAAACCAATAAAGCAAATATGGGTCTCCCTGAGTCAAGCAAGACTCCACCGTCAGCACCAGCTACACCTCACCTGCCTGGAAATACTGTGCAGCAGAGGCAGCCATGTGCCTGTATATCCCAAATCTAATTGGCTATTGGCTCTCCCCTTGGAGAAATAACCCATGGCTGATGCCACAAGCTTACATCCTCTACAGGTTAGGAGATGTTATAAGCCACAGTAAGACCCTGTCATATTTAACAGGGGGGAAAATTGTAATTCATGGATTAACATATCCAAACATGTGTCTATGCTAAAGTAACCTACCATAACTATTAGTGCTGCTTAAATACCTATATATCTAATTGCTTGTTCTTCATTAGTAGGATCGAAAGGTTATTCCTGGACAAACTGTCAGCCCATGAAAGGAAACAGCCAGAATTGACCAGAGTCCAAGTCAACAGCTCCAGAGAGAGTGGACTGTTTTACCTCTCATCCACCTGTGCCCCTTTTCTAAGCCTAGGGAACAACCTGCGGAAGAGGGGGCGTGGTAGAATGTAAGGGCTGCGATTGGGGTGAATGGTGAAACTACAGCAATGTAGTCTGGACACTCATTTGATCAACTTGATTGAACAAACAACCTGTCACCCCCCACTGGATGGTGGGGCTGTAGGTGTTTGGGCACAACAGCCTGCAGATAGGTTTTGCATAAAGGATGCTTGTACTCATGGATTATCACTTATAGCTAAAAATGAAAAAAAAAACTGAGAGAAAGATGCAGGACAGTTATGGCAGAATGCATGATCTGGGATGGGGTGGGGGTGGGGGGGAGGGAAAGGGAAATAAGCCTGAACTGAATTGGAAAAAATGTATGAAATGCACAAAGCATCAATAAAAATTAATTTAAAAAAAATGTCATATATATACTAGAATTATGTCCTCTGGGAAGAAATTGTAGGCTAAGTCCAAAATATGTTTAAGAATTCACATTTTTCAGGGCTGGAGAGATAGCTGAGAACCGTCTGTAACTCCAATTCCAGGAGAACTCCAGTTCCAGGGGAATCTGACACCCTTTTCTGACCTCCGCAGCATTGCACAACACGGGTGCACAAACCTAAATGCGGACAGTACATTCATACACATACAAAAATAAATAAAATTAAAAAAAAAGAATTCACATTTTCCCTTTAACTTTATTTTTATTTTATTTTTTTAAATTTATTTTTTAAATTTTATTTATTTTTTATGTGTATGAATGTACTGTCTGCATGTAGATTTGTGCACTCATGTCATGCAATGCCGCAGAGGTCAGAAGAGGGTGTCGGATTCCCTCAGAACTAGAGTTAAAGACGGTTCTCAGCCAGCCGCCATGTGGGTGCTGGGGATCAAACCCGGGTCCTCTGCAAGAGCAGTTGGCTCTTAACCACTAGGCCAATTCTCCAGTCCCTCCCTTTAATTTTATATTACTCTAAATTATGAATACATACCTTCCACCCATATATGGCAATTAGAATGTCTGAAAATAAGTGGTAAGTTAATATTAGAGGCCATTAAAAGTTTCACATTATAACAACACAATTGCTTTAAAAAGAAATATAACAATAACATTGCTCAGCTTGCCTTTCAACTGGGGATTTGGTGCTAGCATCAACAAATGAGGAATACCATTCCCCATTTGGTTTGGGTTTTTTTTTTGGTGGGGGGAGGACTGTGTTACTTCACTTACCATTATTGGCTTTGAGTTCCATCCATTTACAGAGTCAATGCAATCCCAATTAAAATCCCCATGAATTTCTTTACAGACTTGGAAAAAAAACCTTTTTCTTCTTTCAATATGATTAAATTAAATGTTTATAATATACCAGCTCAACTCTGAATCCTTATACCACAAATGGTTTGAATGACTCATTATTTTTCTGAAAGGGAGTTTAACTGTGCATCTGGTGAATCTTCTTTTTTAAACATTCCAGTTACTGGTTAAAAGTCATCCATAATTTTCTTCCAAATAATTAATTAATATTAGAAGAATAAGAAGTTGTATAACAACTGACTCAATGGATAATTCACTCAGGAGTATAGGTATTAGTCATCACTATTCAATGGTCTTCCACAAGGACATTTTATAAATCTGTCAGTCTGTTTTGCATCTTTTGGGAAATTATATCAGATTTTTCAAGCTATACAAGAACAATCTTCTGATATATTGAAAGCTGGGTGGGGCTATGGAGAGTAGCCTTTTGTTTTGAGATCAGAGATGTCACTTCAACTCACAGTTCAGTTTTTCTTTGTTCTTGAAATATATTTAACACACAACTTATTCTAGACACAATGAACTCCTAGATGAGTAAAAAATGGAGCTCAGATCAAAAGATGGACAGGTGAATTTTAGAAAGCCTGGAATGACAGTATTTGCTTTTTTGGTGTGTTTTTCTGATGAACACCATATTTTCATTAAAACAACTGCTAAATAGAAAGAATTATTAATGGTTTTCCTTAATTCTAAACTTTAAATGTTTAGGTGACCTGTCATTAAAGATATGATTGTGATTATATGAGTAAGATTCAAACTACAAAGTGAGAAAAAATGGAGACTGTTTCATAGCAATTGGATTGCACCTCTTGTTACCCAGGAAATTCAGCATGCATGGGGAGGACACAATTAAAAAATATTAGTATCTGAAAAATACTTTAATATAATTACTGAAATTTGATCTATTTGGATATGATCAGGTCTCTATTGTCATCTGAATTTTCTGTTAATAGAAAGACTTAGGATTCTGTATCAGTTCAATCATAATAATGAATTTTGGAATCAAAAGTTAGGATAATATTTCAAATCCATCATTAGTGCTTCAAATAACAAAAGCTGACATTTTGTGCTCATTTGCAGTCAGCAGGAAATTGGCAGGAAGATAGCAAGTAGAGGCTTTCAGAAAATTTTCACAGAATTGATGGGATGTCTGTACAATACTCTTTCTCTGGTGAAGGGCAAACTTGTGTAGCCAGTGTGAATAAAAAGATTAAAGCCAATAAGGGCCTACTGCTCTTCTACACTGATAAAAATTATTTATCTAAGACTGGCCTCTGTGTAACTAAGGGCAGCAGAAATACCTGTGGCATTCATGAAGATCTTATTACTACACTTTTCACACTGGTTTCCTATGCTGGATTCCCTGGGAACTGGAAAGATCATGACTTACTACACAAAACTCTCTACCCATATTTGCTATTCTCCTTAGAAAGTAGAAAGAAGAAGCCCCCAAAGAGCATAGTAGCAGTTTGTAAGAATACCCAAAGGGAAGCATGGGGAGGACACAGTACAGAATGATTAGACTTTGGTCAACATCGTTTTTAATGTGGTAGAATGGGTTCTATAGCATTGGGAGGAAAGACTATTGTAGTTTTTGGGTCTAGCCAACATTAACATCTTGTTACAGGAGTGAGCTCAGCTTCCATGAAATTTTCCATAAAGTTGGGCTGTGAATTGTTGCATAGAAACATGTAAGAGATTGTATCAGCAAGATAGCACATGGTTAGACTACAGAGGATTTTTTATCCCACTTTAAATGGCTTTGGGTATTACCAGAGGCAGATGGAAAGAACTGGAGCATTCATGGTAGAATAATCAACTTTTATGTGTGCTATGAGTTATTTTTGAATACTATATGGAGAATAGATTACAGAGACATAGGTTACAGAGGCCCTGGATTAAAGCTTGGACCAAGGTGGAAAAAGTACTCAAGAGATAACAAGGTTCGGGGGCCTAAGGAAGTGAATCAGTAAAGTCATTGCCTTGAAGTATGAGGTCAAGAGCTCAGATGCACAGAACCCACATATAAGCTAGATGGGTTATGGCTCCAACCTGCATTTCCAGCAGGTAGTGACGGGATCCCCAGAAAAAGCTGACTAGGCTACCCCATGTCAGTGACTCCACATTCAACTGAGAGACCTTGCCTCAATGATTAAGGTGGAAAGTGATCAAGGACTCTTGATATCAACCTCAGGCTTATATATATCGACAGATGTGTGCATTCATATGCATGTGAACTCAGCTATATGTGAATATACATACAAACTATACACAATGCACATTTTTTCAAAAGATTCTACCATTTATAGGGTAAGGGAAGAAATAGTATTGTACTATACTGAAATGGGAAATATGGAAAAGAAATTTGGAAAGAATTACCAAGAGTTGAGTTTTTGTATTATATTGTATAATGTATTTATATATGAAAATTCTCAATTTATACTGTCATTGTGAATAACATTTCAAATATTAATTGTAGTATGTATTTATATTAAAATATGTAGCCAGTTTCCCTATGGATCTTCCATCTCCTCTTCCATGTATCTGGGATTATAAATCAGATTATCACTCCACTTACTTAGTGCTGGGATCTAAATTCTGTTGCTCATGTTTGCTAAGAAAGTGGTTTAAGCATTGAGCCATCTTCTTGAACCCCTTAATATTTGACACAGTTATAAAGTTATAAAGTCTTGACATTTCGGGAAGACTTAAATGGATTCAATCCTTGATTGGGAAATTTTATAACTAGTATTAATTTAAAAAATATTTTCAAAGTTTCAAAATGGAATAAAAAATGATCTTTGGATTTAGAATAGACTACCTTGATACTCATTTCTGGGTATTTTGACAATATACTGGCCTTATTAGCCTATTTTCTCATCCTAGCTATGTTAAAGGTAAAAAAAACCCGCATATTTTAATGTGAAGTATATTTATACATGAAAATTCTCAATTTACTCTGTCATTGTAAATAACATTTCAAACATTACTTGTAGAATGTACTATTCAAAAGTCGACAATGTGACCAAAGTAAATCATAATCATAGCTATGCAAATAGAGTTACTTCACTCAGGATGATTGTTTCCAGTTCCATCTATTTTTCTGTGAATTTCACCATTCAGTTTTTTTTTAATTTTTTTTATTATTAATTTTATTTATTTCTGTATGTGTACGAATGTACTGTCTGCATGCAAGTCTGTGCACCCGTGTCGTGCAATGCTGCGGAGGTCACCATTCAGTTTTTAAGAGTTGAATAATATTCCATTGTGTATATATCTCACACCTTCATTATTCATTCTTCAGTTCATAGACATCTAGATAATTTCAAATTTCTGGCTATTATGAAAAAAGGAGTAATGGACATGGATGAACCTACATTTCTGTAGTAGTGTATAGAGTCTTTTGGGTATATTCCCAAGAGTAATATGGCTGGATCATATGGTAGGACAACTCCAAGCTTCTGATGAGTGGTCACACTGATTTTCATACTGGCTGCACCACTTTGCTCTTCCACCAACAGTGGATTAAAGCTCCCCTTTCACCACATCCTTGCAGTGCTGACTTCAGAGCCTCATCTCCACTGGCTGGCTGTCATAGTGCTGGAAGTTGCTGTTCATGTTGCCAGAGGAAAACATAACTATCAACCTTACACAGCTATGACTCCTATGAACTATAACAACTGGCCTGGAAAGGTATGACAACTTCTTCAATAGTGGCACAAATATTACAAGAGTAATCAACCACTCTCTAATTGGAGTTAAGGTCCCCTTAAGATACCTGAGATTGATAGCAGGCTGAGGAATCTGTGGCTAGAGAAGTTACAGAGCATAGGAGAGACCCTAATATTAGTTTCGTACTAAATAGTATATTAAACTTACTCTTAATGATTTATTGTTATACCCGTAGATTAATGCATCTCTCAACTCTCACCAGAGAAGTTTCCTTATGCAGCAGATGGTGATTAACAAAGACACTCACAATGGGCCAGTGTGTCAAATAGGACACCTATATCAAACTTCTGCCTCTCAAGACTCAGGAACCATTGCGGAATCGGAGATAGATTGTAAGAGCCAGAGGTGCTGGGTGACTACAAGGAAACAGTTTTCCAGACAGCTAGCTGGTCAGTTACATGTTTGAATCCACAGCAATGGTGACAGCATGCAAAGTACCATACAAGCTCAAACCAGGAAAAAATTCCAGCATAAATATGAGAAACTGGATAAGAAGCTCCAATCCTACTTAAGGAAATTGTGAAAAGAGTTGGCTTCTGAGAGGGGTAAAGACGGTCTCTTTCAGGCATAGGATTCTTGGTAGGTTAACTGGGCTCCAGTATATGGACCCACACTGAAGGACATTTGGAGAAATAAATTAGACTCTATAGGTGTGTGTGTGTGTGTGTGTGTGTGTGTGTGTGTACTGTATTTTATATGCTCATATATATATATATATATATGAGTATATAATATATACTCTAAAATATATTAGAGTACATTAAATTGGACAGGCTGGGAGGGCAGTGGTGAGGAGATGTGTGGATATAGTACAGGATCTAAATACTATCAAGTTATATTGCATGAAAATCTCAAACATTCAATAAAAATTTTTAAAAAGGTCTTGGAATCCCCCCAGTAATAAAGAAGATCAAGGGGCACAGATGGTCATTTACTAACCAGAGAGGTACAAATTACAATTCTAAGAAATCACTTCACAATTACTTTACTGACACATACACACATCACACACACACACACACACACACACACACACAAATGACATAAAAATTTAAGAGTGATGTATTTAGTTACCTTTCTGTTGCTGTGATAATACACAATGACCAAACTAATTTATAGAAGGAAGAGTCTCTTTGGCTTATGATTCAAGAGGGTAAGGATGGATCATTGCAGGGGAGGAAAGCAAGAGGCAGCCGCAGCAGAAAGGAAAGTGCTCACATCTTCAAGCAGGCACAGGAAAGTGATAGTGGGAAAAGGCCCTTAATTCTCAAAGCTCAGAATCACGCTTCCTCTACCACAGCTATACCTTCTGATGGGTCCATGACCCTCCTCCAACAGCAGCACCAACTGACATTCAAATACTTGAGCACAGAGGGCCAATTTTTATTTGAACCGTCACATTCAACTCCCTTTTAGGCTCATGGCCATATCATAATACAAAACACATTTAGCCTCAAAATTCAAAAGTACCCCATGGTCTTTAAAAACCTTAACACTGTTCAAAAGTCCAAGTTCAAAAGTCTCTTCTGCAAGTCAAGGTACTCTCTTAACTGTAACCCCTTGCAAAGTCAAAATCCAATTGAAATACTTTCAGTATACAAAGCACAGAATACACATTCCCATTCCAAACTGGAGGGACAGAGACATAGTGAGGAACTACTGGAAACAAAACAAGACCAAAAACAAAGAGGACAAAGGGTAAATCCTTCAGGTCCATGAATGTAAGGACTTTAGTTCCAAAGGACTTGGATGTCTCTGCCCCTCCTGCTTTGCTGCCTGCAACATACATTTCTCTCTCGGGCTGGTACACACCTCTCCTTGGAGGATGTCACAGCCTGCGATCTCCAACCTCTTGAGGTCTCCAATCTAAAGCAAGCTTGATTTTTGCAGTATAATACAGTAACTTTTTCTCATGGCCTCTTGATTTTTCAAGGCCTTCATTTACCAGGGACTCCCCTGCCATATACTACGTGGCCTCAGTGACTCTGAAACCATGGAGTAAGAATCAATTATCCCTGATTCTCACAATTTTCAGGCATCTAAATCCAGCACCTCTTAGACAAGATTTTCTATTTCTTTCTGCTTCACTTGTTCATTTTCATTATGGATCTACATGATATTCACCATTAATAACCATACCACAGAATCTGGTCTTTAGGCAGCCAGATTCCTTATGAAAATATCACAATTGCTGAGTATGTCCTTGTTTCCTTCTCCTTATGGAAGATCATGAACTGGTCATTTACTAGAATGGCCCATTTATCCCTTTTTATAGCATTCAATAATTTTTCTAGTCTAAACTTCCAAAGTCTTTCACATTCCTCCAAAACACAAGGTCAGCTTCTCCACAGCAACTGCCCACTCTCTGGTACCAACTTTTGTATTAGTTACTTTTCTGTTGCTGTGACAAATCACCATGACCATGGAAACTTATGCAAAAAAGAATTTATTCAGCTTATGGTTCCAGAAAAATAAGCATCTATTATGGTGGGAAGTCATTGGCAGTAGAGGTTGCTGGAGCAGAAAGCTGAGCATTCATATCTTCCAGCCTGCACCCAGTGACTTGATTCCACCAGAAAGCCACACCTCTTAAAGGGTCCATGACCCTCCTTAAACAGTGTTGCCAACTCACCAAGTGTTCAAAGCCTGGGGGCTACTTTTCGTTTGAACTACAACAATTGGTAATTTTTTAAAAAATCACTCATGGAGTTGTAATTACATAATCAACTTGAAAAGTTTATTTGTATTAGTCAATAAAGTTGAACAAATGCATAACTCATAATTTAACAACTATTATTTCCCAAGGTGATGACCATGTGCATATCACAAAACTTGCATAGAGATATTTAAAAGAACATTGTAGGATCAGAAAATGAAGCTCAGACACAGAATGAACAAACTGAAGCAGATTCAAATAATAGAACATTACTAACACTGAAAATGCATAAGCTATTACTACATACATCAATTTAAATAAGTCTCAAAATGTAAAAATAAGTGAGGTAAATATGACTCAGATATATAGTATGATTCACATACATAATCAATATAATATGAATGAATATATTCATATATGAATGAATATATTTGATATATATGATATGAATATGTATAGCATGATCATAAATAGCATAATGAATATGTATAGTATCACAAATATGTATAGTATGATTCATCTTTTGAAAAAGTTAAAGAAACAGGAAAACAAACTATATTTATACATATATATGTATATATATATATATATATATATATATATACATTAGTGTCTAAAAATATAAAGAAACCAGTCAGTACAAAATCTAGGATTTTGGTTACTTCTAATGAGATTGAAGAGAGTTACAAAGAAAGTCCCTCAATTACTGATAATGTGAAATTCTTAATGATATAATCACGGGTGTCCATTGTATGATTTGTGTGTGTGTATGTATATGTATATGTGTGCAGGTGTATGTCTATCATGGTTCATATTCAGAGGTGAGAGGACAACCTCCTCAGCTATCAGTCGTCACATTCAACATTGTTTGAACCAGTGTTTTTGATGGTCTGCCCCTGTACTGCATATGCCAGGCTGGCAAGCCTGAAAGTTCCTGGAGCTCTCCTGGCTCCTCCTCCTTCTTTACATCAAAGCAGTGAGATCATAGATGCACTCTACTGTGCCTGGCTTTTTAACAAGGGTTCTGGGGATCAGAACTCAGGGCCCTGCACTTGTGAGGCAGGTGCTTTCACACAGTGACTCATCTCCCCAGCATCTATACTACTATTTGTAAACCATGTACTTTATGTGTTTTGTTTCATACTGTACTTCATTGTAAAATATTACTGGAGAATATCTTTACCAAAATGAACAGAAAGAAACAGAAACAAGTAGATATAATTAGGAATCTTTATCATTAAGATAAATGATCCAGATTTGAGTTATATTGATAAGAGATGAATTGGACAACAAAAAATGCAAATGACTATAGAAAATATACATCATTGTAACTTATTGGCTCCTGAACAATAGACATAAGAAAAAGGGGATCAATCTAAGGTGTCTCTAGGGACTGGAGCCCATTAGTGTGTTAGTAAGGAAGTGACATAACATTAGGTAGTAAAATTTACCTTATTTGGGAGCAAGGCCAGAAGTAAGAAGTAATATTTGAGAGTCATCTGGCTATCACAATAATTGATTATATAACAGGGATACATTCATACAGTGAAAGCACAAAATAACAATATAGAAAATCAGGTTTTGAGGAAGTTCCTTACCAGAAGAGGAGAAAGTTAGATGAAGGGAATCTTGTCTTCCTCCAATTCATTTTTTATATTGATGCCAGAGTAATATTTCCAAACCACAAAATCGATCATGTCTACTCTACTGGCCAAAACTCTTTATAGCTTCAGGAAACTTTCCAGTTTCTATAGCCTGCCACAACATGTTATTTATGTTCTGATCACATCTCCAGATAGCTCCATCTCTTACAACTACCAGCCAGCCAGCCTCCATGCCAACCATGCTGAAATGCTTGCCACATCGCCCACTGGTCTGACCTCCTGATTAGTTACCCCTCTGCCTTAGTCAAGCCTGTCCCTACCTCTGTAAGTTGTTCAGCACCCTTCTCTTCCACATCTGAAGTTTTATCATATTCCTCTCTCATTTTATTCTTGTCTTATGCTTAAAAAGGTGACTTTTATTTCTATATAAGCACCTCTTAGCTCTGATCTTGCCAAGTAAGCCTTTAAGAAGTGTTCACTAGATAAATAAATGCACGATCTAATATGTCAACAATAAATGAAAAACCCCAAAGGTGTCAGAAAATATATCATCAGAAGAAATTTCAAAAGGTGAGAAAATGGCTAATAACAGGTTATACTTGGCCAGGAGGGGATGCGACTAGAGAAAATGCCTGATCTGAAAATGTGGCAGACAGAGGCACAGTTCACAGTGAGCTTTAGCTCAATTGCAGTGGGTATCACCGCCAAACTCAATCTCTTTTTTTCTCTCTTTTCTGAGACAGTTAACATTGGCCTTTAACTTAAAACTCTCCTGTCTCACATTCCAAAAGTGAAAATTACAGGTGGGTACCTCTATGCTCAGCCTAAACTAACCTCTTGTATCAGTTACTTCCTGCTGGTAAAGCACACCACCCAGAGCACCTTCAAAATCCTCAGCCTCCGACTTGAGGAAGTTCTGTCCAGTGTTCTGGAAGCATTTGTAAACCTCACTTAACTTTCCTTTCTGTGAGAAGGAAAGAGCTTCACCATACAGAATGCTAGAGAAATACCCGTGAGCATTGGTTTCAACTGAAAGTGTGGTCCAATCTGCCTGGATCGTGGGAGTTTGGCCTTTGCGTTGGACTGTACCTTTAGCGTGGTGTTCAGGTGTTCTGAAATCTTTCTTAAGAGCTGAATGAAGGATCAGGAGAATTGAGAAGAACTCGAAGCAGAATGGTGGCACCATTAAAGCATACAGAGTTCCCAAAATGGGTGACTAAGGCTAACCAGACAGTAGTTGCTAGCTACATCTAGATGATCCAAGGACTCCTCATATACCATTATTGTAAAGCATACAGAGTAATCTGAAAGCAAAACGGCAGAAACAACGAGGCAGCCTATGGCAAGCGCTAGGATCTTAGATGCAGATAGAAGCCACTTGATGTCTGGATAAGAGTAGGGCTTGAAAGTTAAGTGAAAAAATGGAGAGATTTCAACGTTAATTCTAGTGAAGACGTCCAGCAACTAGAAGCTTCTGTGAGATCATGGAACTTATTGGAGATGTGTGCACAGTTACGCTGGAGGAACCCATTTGATACATGAAGAAAAGATCCAGGCAGGGATGTATGTGTCAAGCTAGTAGTGCACAGCCGATACACGACAAATGCCGAACTTTCCATTTGTTTCTGTTCCCCCAGCTTTCAAATCACCTGTGTCGTTCCTGTAGGAACAGTTCTTCCAAACCTGGTTTGCTTAAGATCCCCAGTACTACACCCCGTCCATTTTCATTATTAGAGCAAAATACCTGAAGCAACTTATTTTACAAAGAAAAGTTCTTCTCAGCCCACAGTTCTATAGGTGCGAGGTTTAAGGACCACCTTTAATGATGGCCTTGCTGGCAGAGCCCACACATCACAGACACGGCAAGTGACAGGGAGCATGCAAATGTCTTGGGTGTTCTATCTGACCTCTCCTTCTTGTAAAACCACCCGGTTTTGGTCCTGGTGTGGTGGTTTGAATGAGAATGTCCCCATAGGCTCTAAGTATTTGGACATTTTGTTGCCAGTTTTTGGCTCCGTTTGAGGAGGGTGCTGGACCCATTGATTGGGAGGCGTGGCCTTGCTGGAGGAAGCACGTCAGTTCCTGGTCGCAGGCAGTGGCTTTTGGACTTCTTAAACCTTGCTGGATTTCCAGCCTCTCTCTGCTTCTTGTGCCTCATGAAAATGTGTTCACTCGGCTTTCTGCTCTGAACACCTTTTTACCTTGCCTCCCTGACCATTATGGATTCTAATCCCCTGGAAAGGTAAGCGAAAGCAAGCTCTTCTTTTTTTTTTGTTTTCTTTTTTTAACATTTTTTATTGATGCTTTGTGCTTTCATATCATATTCCAATTCAGTCAGGCATTTTCCCTTTCCCTTCCCCCCACCCCCCCCAACCGAGATCATGCATTTGCCATAATGTCCTGCATATTTCTCTCAGTTTTTTTTTTTCCTCCATTTTTTAGCTATAAGTGTAATCCATGAGTACAAGCATCCTTCATGTAAAACCAATTTGCAGGCTGTTGTGCCCAACCCCCACAGCCCCACCTTCCAGCGCGGGTCCAGGTGATCAAATGAGGGTCCAGACTACATTGCTGTAGTTTCACCATTCACCCCAATAGCAGCCCTTACATTCTACCACGCCCCCTCTTCCGCAGATTATTCCCTGGGCTTAGAAAAGGGGCATAGGTGGATGAGAAGCAGAACAGTCCACTCTCTCTGGAGCTGTTGTCTTGGACTCTGGTCAATTCTGGCTGTTTCCTTTCATGGGCTGACAGTTTGTCCAGGAATAACCTTTTGATCCTACTAATGAAGCCCAAGCTCTTCTTTTTTATAAGTTGCTTTGGCCAGTGTTTTATCACAGCAACAGAAAAATAGCTAATGCACCTGGGTTCTAATCCTTTGTGCGTTACCTAATCCTAATCTGTTTTATAAAGATTCTACGTTTCAACTCCATGATCAGGTGAAAGATTCAGCTTTGCTAATACCTTACAATGGAGATTCAATATTCACACATGAACCTTGGAAGGACACTAAGGCCATATCCAAACCATCGCACCATTCTTTGTGTTTAAAAATCTAGCTGTTTCACACTCTTTGACATAGACACGTCTTTCTGTACCTCTCTATACTCAACACACATCAATACCACCCTTTCTTCTGTTGTAATGTTGATGTTCCAAATTTAAAATTACCTTTTATTATATACTTACATTAGTTCTGGTATCTATGTATTCATATAGGTAGGTATGAGAATCTAAATAGGGATTTTGACAACAATAAAGTATTGTTTATGAGTATCACTAACCATCTATCCTCAAATTTCCATTGTGTGCCTTGGTGGACTTAAAATAGCTATTTGAGATCTCAGTAACTAATTTTTTGAAACTTAGGTTGTTGTTTGTAATGTGGATCAAAATAAACTGCCATCTAGCAATACCCATAGTGTCTTAATTTTGAAGTAGACTGGATATTTTAATTGTTTTTCATCACTTTCCAATTATGTAATTTTAAGTATGTATTTACTGCCTTTGAGCCTCATTTTCCACAAATGTGAACTAGTTATCAGAGCAAGTGACCAATGCACTGGCATATAAGAGTGTTTGATTAGCATTATGTTCATTGTTCAAAATTGACAATGCTATTGTAATTTTAAAACCTGAAATATTAAATTTTGTGTCACCATTGGAATTATTTTCTAGTAAAATACTATGTATCCCTCTTTATCACCTGTTAATGTTATAAAATAATTGGTTGTATTGTATGGAACCAATAAAATCAGTTTCTGCTTTATCAAAAAAAAAAAAAACTTGAGGTTATCAGTTTTACAAGCTTCTAAAACAGTAAAAGTCCTCTTCAAGGTGTTCAACGTGTTCAGGATTTAGAATCATCAAACTGAGAATACTGAAACTTTCAAACATGATCAATAAGAACACATTGTTGATGTGAACTGAATGGCTCTTACTCTGACTCTCATCCTTTTTAGTACTTGTTAAAGAAATGAAACCACTTGGGAGGCAGAGGCAGGTGGATCTTTGTGAGTTCAAGGCCAGCCTGGTCTACAGAGTGAGTTCCAGGACAGATGGGACTACAGAGAGACCCTGTCTCAAAAAGCCAAAAAAAAAAAAAAGAAATGAAACCTCTATAATTTAGGGTCAGGGAGACTGGAATAAATAAACAAATTAAATTATTAGTTGACTTTAAGTGTTGAACTTGGAGAACCAGTTTTCTCTACTATTAACTGATTCAGTTATTGTGCAAGAAATTGTGATCATGTCTTTGAGTTAGGCTTATATTAGGAGACAGGGATTTCTTAAGCTCACCACACTCCCAGCATACAGAACCATATTAGGCACTAGTGAGAGCCTTGTACTCTGGAATGTAATACAAAGCCTGCAAGCATGAATAGCAAAGCTGTTGCAAATGACACTATCATTAACCAGTTACCTCTACCCAGAGATTGTTTTCAAAGTTGATTTAGGAAACTAATTTTAAAACATTTTCATGCATCTGACACTGAGAAAGCAAATAAAGACTGGGGTTATTAAGTGTTCCAGAGAGACAACGCAATCTATAAAAGAACCAACAAAAAGTAACCAGTAAAATAAAAGTCCATATAGAAATCAAAACAATAGATCCTAAATATTAGAGAACTGAGAATTTGTATAATTTTAGCACAACACAGATAGTATCAAAATGAATGTCTACATGATTTTTAAAAGCATAATAAAGATTAAAGTCCAGTGTCACAGAAACAGTTTACTGACAAAATTTTTCTCAACTAATTATTACTTTTAACATTAGCCAGCCTTATCATTACAGAGCAACTTAACGTTTTTAGAGCATTCTCTTCTATGCTTTGTAGTGATCAAGATACTGATAATGATTTTCCCTGCACTGAAGAGGCCCATGACTTAGCATTGTCATTGTTATATTAGTAATAATATAATTTGGAACTGGAGAGACAGGTCAGTGGGTAAGTTCTTGCCATACAAGAATGGGCACCTGAGTTTGGATCCCAAGCATCCATGTAAAGCCAGACATAGTGAGCCATCTGAAACTCTAGCATTGGGTGTGCAGAGCTAAAACAGGCAGATCCCCAGAGCCCAGTGGCCAACCAGTTTAGCCAATCAGTGAGCTGCAGGTTCAGTGAGAGTTCCTTTTTCAAAAACAAGACCCCAAAGAGCTAAAGCAACCCTGAGTGAAAAGTGGGATTGCTTTACCAGACTTCAAGCTATATTACAGGGCTATAGTCATAAAGACAGCCTGATACTGGCACAAAAACAGACCCATTGACCAATGGAACAAAACTGAAAATCCAAACTTGAGCTCATACAATTTCAGCCACCTCACATTTGACAAAAGATCAAAAAACCTCAATGGAGAAAGTATAGCATCTTCAGCAAATGGTGCTGGCAAAACTGGATCACCTTTTGTAGAAGAACAAATTAAACCCCTACCTCTCACCCTGTACAAAAATCAACACCAAGTAGATCAAAAATCTCAATGTGAAATCCGAAGGTCATAGAAGAAAAAGTTGACAACAACCTACAAGACATAGGTGTAGGAAAAGACTTTCTAAATCAGACAGCAGCTGTGCAGGAAATAAGGTCAACAGCTGACAAATGGGACCTCATCAAACTCAAAAGCTTCTGTACAGTGAAAGAAATAATCAAGGAAGTGAAGAGAAAACACACAGAGTGGGAGGAAATCTTCACCAGTGACACGTCAGACAGAGCATTAACGTACAGAATATATAGATTACTCAAAAAACAAAAAAGTAAGAAAACAAATGACCTACTCAAAAGATGGAGTAAAGAGATGAACAGAGACTTTACCAGTGAGAAAGTAAAGATGGCTGAGAAACATCTTAAAAAGTGTTCAACATCATTAATAATTAAGGAAACCCAAATTAAAACCACTCTCAGATACCATCTCACTCCTATAAGACTGGCCAAGATCAAGAAAACAAAAGACACCAAATGCCAGAGAGGTTGTGGGGAAAGGGAAACACTCATCCACTGCTGGTGGGAATGTAAACTTGAACAACCATTATGGAAAGCAGTGTGGAGAACCCTTAAAAGACTCAAAATGAGCCTACCACCTGACCCAGCCATACCACTCCTATGAGTCATCCTACTGCAAAAATACGTGCATATTTGTTTATTGCAGCTCTCTTCACAATAGTGAAGAGCTGAAACCAACCCAAATGCCCCTCAACTGATGAGTGGATAACAAAAATATGGTACATCTACACAATGGAGTATTATTCAGCAGTAAAGAAAGATGACATCAGGATCTTTGCAGATAAATGAATGAAACTCAGAGCCATTATGCTAAATGAAGTAACACAGTCCCAGAAAACAGAAAAACAAGCAGTGAATGGTTTCCCTCATTTGTGGTTGCTAACACCAAATCCCCAGTTGAAAGTTCTTTTTATATGAAAGCGACAGTGTTGTTATAATGTAATTCTCTTAATGGGCTTTAGAATTGACCCACCACTTATTTTCAGACTCTGTAATTACTGTATATGTGTGGAAGGCATGTATCCATATTTTAGAATAATATAAAATTAAAGGGGGAAAATGTGAATTCCTAAACATATTTTGGAATTAACATACAGTTTATTCCTGGAAGTCATAATTTTGATGCACATGTGGCGATTATATAGGCATCTTTTGGAGCAACACAAAGGGGAAAAACAACAACATAAAGACTGGGTTAAAGACCTGAATGATACAGTTAAACTCTGCCCAAAACAACAAGCCTCTGTAGGGAAAAACTTTGGAAAGACTGAGAGAAATATGCAAGACATGTATGGCAGAAGACATGAAAAGGGATGGGGTGGGGTGGGGGCAGGGAGAGGGGAAAACAAATAAGGTTTAAATTGATAGAGGAAGATATCTAAAGTCTACATGTATCCTCTACACACACACACACACACACACACACACACACACACACACATGAAAAATAAAAATAATGCATAAATATTATAGTTATTCTCTATTGTTAAGAAACTTCAAAGCAGACTTTTACCAAAAGGAGTCATAAATTCTCACTTATCTGTTTATCATTCAATTCTTTGTATCTTGGAAAATTCCCTTTAAGGCTACTATTAATAAATTGTCAAATATTTGTGTGGAGCCTGCTACTTGGCATTGTAAATTACAAGAATGAGTAAACCATGATTCTTGCTCCATGGAGTTAGTAGTCAAGAGGACATGCAAAATGCAAGTACTTATGATAAAGCTGAGAAACCTACAAAAGATTGAGGAGCAAGTCCCATGTGAACATATAGGAAGAGAATGTCTCCATTTCTACCAAATGCCTGTAGTTGAGAAACATCTTAGAACTGAGCCTATTGCATTAGAGTATAGTTCTCTTCAGTGACCTGCACATCAGTGTTTAAGGTGAAGCTTTGTTAGTCTTTATAAAATGATTTGAGGCAGCTAATATTCAAGTTAGCAAATGAATCTTACATACCTCTAAAACAAACACAAATACTTTTTGTGTTTCCAATAAACTTGAAACTAAGTAAGTGCCCCCAGTCTTTCTCGATAAATTCAGCTCCACAATCCTTTCAGCTAACAAAGAACAGTCCAATAAACATAAAACTAGGTAAGTTCCCCCAGTCTTTATTGCTAAATTCAGCTCCACAATCCTTTCAGCTAACAAAGAAGAGCAGTCCGTCATCCCAAGAGGTGTGTGTCATTGTGCCTCCTCACACATGTCACACTTGTGGTTGAAGGTCTGTCTTGATGTCTGCTTCAGCAATAAATATTTTTCCTTTACCACATGACAAGTATTTATTTGACAAGCTGATAAATGCTATAACCCCCCCCCCAAAAAAGAAAAAAAATATCACTGGCTCTCTTCTCCTGTGTTCTATCATCAATTATCTCTCCACTCAGAATACCCATAAAATATTCAGATCACTGTGTAATAAAAGCTGTGGATGTGTGCCATTGTGAGATAGCATATGCTCAGCAGCAAATGCTCAGTGACCTGGGAAGTACTTCTTCATCTCAGAACACATGCCTTGGACAGTCTTAACAGAAGTTCTGAAGTGGGAACCAAAACATGCTTCCTTCCACGACAGATGATGCATCCTGTCATTTTTTTTTTTAAGAAAAGTGATTTAATCATTTTGATGAAATGCTTTTGGAAACAAAATTAAATTTAGCAGTTTACATCCTTATACCTGGTACATGCCTCTTCACTGATCAGCCTGGTTGCAGGCAGGTAACAAGGAACAGCCTAGCTCTGATGCTATTTGAGAACTCTTTTTTTTTCTTTTAAACAAATGTCTAAATGTAGATATAAACACATGTGTCACCCCGTTTGAGCTCCCGCTTTTTGTTTTTCAAATGGCTTGAGAAGGAGTTAGGGACCTCGAGATTACCATCTTCTCCAAGAATTGCTTTTTGGAGAAATGTATGTAATTTAAGGGAAAAAGTAAGTTAATAGTTATGTGAAAATTTGACTGGAATTTCCTACATCAGTTAAACAAAGCTGAAATGACAAAGAACCGAACCGAGGGCCCATGGTAGAGCCACCTGCCTGGCACATTGGGAGTGCCTGGGTCCAGTCCTCTGCCCCATGAAAACTAATCCAAAAAATAAAAGCAACTATACTAATTAGTCAAACCTTCTCTTTTCATACGTAAAAAGGTACCGGAACTGAAAGAGTTTTAAGTAAATTGCCCCAGGCTACAAGATCTGTTTGTTGCAGAAATGAAATTAGAATGCTGCCTTCTGGGCTACTGGTTTAAATTTTATCAATGAAGACAGATTGAAATTAACAGATAATAAAGATAATAAAAATTAAAGCCATGCTGTGACAGCCTAGCACAGCTCGGCCTTCCTTTCTAGTCCCCATGTTAGAAAAATGATATGATGTCACCAGTCTTTATATAAATACATAGATAGAAAAGTGAAATCTTCAGGGACAGAGTGCCAACAAATTCATGACTAACACTAGTAACAATACCAACTACATAAACTAAACATTTACAGATGAACTCAGAACCTAAGGAATCCAGCACCTGCCATCTTCCAAGGTCGAACCCACATTTCAGCCTTGCCACTTCAAAATTGTTTACTGGGGTGCCCTCTCTGAGGATATGTACCTACCATACTGTTTTAACTCTAAAATAATATGTACCTAACACACTGTTTTAACTCTATATGAGCATGAATCAAACGAACTTTTTCCCCCTGCAATTAACTTGCTCTAAATGGTGGCACTTCTTTGATATCAGACTCATTCCATTATTTTTAAGTTACTTGATTGCAAAATAACATCTATTTTGTATACCAGAACTGCACACATATAAATATGTAAGATTTATTTCTAGTGATTTTAGATATTTGTCTCATAATCTCATGTTTTGGGCTTTTTGCTTTACTTTTTTCATACATTGGTTCCCAATCAAACACAGTCTCCTCCTATAGCCCAACCTCCCCCATTAGAACTCATGCATCACAACATCCAACATAAGTCCTATCTAGTCAAGCTCCTGACCCCAGATGTCCTTCTATGCAAATAGATCCACTGGAGTCTTGTCAGAACATCTAGGAATCCTAGGTAAGGCCTACTCTTGCTCACCCAGCAGTACTCAGTCTCTTGTATACTCAGTCCAGGGACAGTCCAACACCTATCTCTCTTGCTCCACTCTGAGACTTTATCTGAGTTGGCATAGGTCCTGTAACCGACACTAACATTGCCATAAGTTCACATGTGAAAGCTTACATTTGATTGTAAGTCACTGCTTCTCTATGTTCATGCACCAGCCCTGGCTCTTACAATCTTTCTGCCACCTCTTCCTTCATGATCTCTGAGCTCTAGGTGGGTGAGATTTAACATAAGGGTCCTATTTAGGAATACACACTCTGGAGGCTCCCATTCTTTCAAACTTGACTAGTTGTGACCTTTTGTTTGCATCACACTCTATTGTGTAAGGAAGCTTTACTGGTAAGAATTGAGGGGTGCATTTTTATCCTCTCCACCCCTCATCGTGCCTGTTGAGGTTCAATTGTAGATGTGTCTCCTAGGAATGGACATCTTTCAAATGTATATTTTCTGTGTGATCTCATTTTTTATTCAAAGCTCAGCCCTGGAGGAGAATGCATGTGAACAGGAAAGCACAAGGTGCCTATACGTATGTTATATGCTCAGTCTTTCTCTGCTATCCATTCCTAAAGCTTTCACATTTCTAGAGCTTGGTTGCTTCTAGGATACACCTCTTCTGCTACTGGTAGGAGAGAAATCATTGGCTCAAATGATTGACAGTTTGTAGATGAAAGGATATATTTCTGCTTAATGCTGAAAGTATAACTTTTTACTTCTTTTTCATCTGGATTGCTTTATGTGAATCCTCTCAAACTTTGAGTTCCTGGAATCCCTGACAGCTCTGGGGATCTGAGATGGAGACTGTATTAGTCAGGGTTCTCTAAAGAAACAGAAGCAACAGGATGAATATATATAACTATATACAATTTATTGATTTGCTCACGTGACGGAGCTCAACAGTAGCGCCGAACTGGAGAGGCCGGGAATCCAGGGAACTGCTCAGTCTGCAAGGCTGGATGTCTCAGGAGTCCCAGTCTAGTGCTGAAGGCCCGAATGGATTCCAGGAGATCTGCCAGTCTCGGTACACGCTGGGATCCGAAAGGTTGATCACAGCAGCAAGGCAAACTCACCAGATGAGAGAGAGGCAAGCCGCAGGAAGAAGAAAAAGGGACCAGCTCCCGCTGCCGTGGCCTTAAATACTGCCTGCCGGCAGAAGGTAACACCCACATTTGGGGTGGGCCATCCGGGTTGAGGTGGTCCAATCAGAAGACCCTTTTCTCTTATTTGTTCCTTAGTCCAGTCAAGTTGACACCCAGGATTAACCATGACAAGTCCACCCCTTGTCAACTTGACACCCAATAAATAGCCTCTGCTTAAATGTCAATTGCAAACGATGGCAGGGTCATAATTCCACCTAACATGTTATAAGTATCTCATGTGCAATAGCAAAGCATTATATCTTAGAGTAGGTGGTAATGTCCTTGAGAAGAACTTAGTCCTTCAGTATCTAATAACCTAAATATGACAACACTTAACACATATCTCAGTTGCACATTCAAAGGGGAACACAAGTATCCACTTAATATACATATATATATATATATATATATATACATATATAAACAAGCACATTCTTAACCAAATAGGACGAAGGTTAATATCTATTATAATCCACGTTTCTGCAACTGGTCCCGTGGCTTCAGCTGATATTTATGACTACCTTCTTCTACTACCCATTCTGTATTTCCTCCGCCATCAGCAAGCACCTCTGCAGGTCTTGGCTCTTTCCCTGGAGGAGTGACCCATACCTTCATCCCTGAAGGGTCTGGGCCATTTATTGTCCTGTCTGGTTTGGGTTGTTGGAGTTTCCCATTGACCTTAATCATAGGACATGGTAGCACCAGAAGGCGCCCTACAGCATCTCCTGCCTTCCAGACATAATCTTCCTTGCCCCCATTGTGGAGAAAAAGTCCAATTTCCCCATGGTAGTCTGGATCAATCACTCCTCCTACTACTGTTATTCCTTCCTTAGCCTGTTGGCTTAAAGGCAGTAGAAGCCCGAAGTGGCCAGGGGGAAGTCTTAGCTTCCAGTTCAATAGAACGTTTGCTGTATCTCCTGGCAAAAGCACTCCCCCCATTGGAGCCAAAACGTCTAGACCAGCAGAACGCAAGGTCGTGGGTACAGGAAGCAAAAATTTTCCTACTGGGTCACTAGGGGTGATAGTGAGTGGAATCATTCCCACTTCCACCCCTTGGTTCCTGGACCCATGAATTCTGGCTATAGGAGAAACAGTACCATATAGTGGACGCTGATTCAAAGCATATACTGCTTGCTGGAGAACCTTGCCCCAGCCCTCCAGGGTATTGCTACCTAATTGGCGCTGTAACTGTGTCTTCAAGAGGCCATTCCATCGTTCTATCAAGCCAGCTGCTTCTGGGTGGTGGGGAACATGGTAAGACCAGTGGATACCATGACCATGGGCCCACAGTCGCACTTCTTTGGCTGTGAAGTGAGTTCCTTGATCAGAAGCAATGCTGTGAGGAATACCATGACGGTGGATAAGGCATTCCGTAAGTCCCTGGATGGTAGTTTTGGCAGAAGCATTACGTGCAGGAAAGGCAAATCCATAACCAGAATAAGTATCTATTCCTGTAAGAACAAAACGCTGTCCCCTCCATGATGGAAGTGGTCCAATGTAGTCAACCTGCCACCAGGTTGCTGGCTGGTCACCCCGGGGAATAGCACCATATCGGGGGCTCAATGTTGGTCTCTGCTGTTGGCAAATCTGGCACTCGGCAGCAGCTGTAGCCAGATCAGCCTTAGTGAGTGGGAGTCCATGCTGTTGAGCCCATGCATAACCTCCATCTCTGCCACCATGACCACTTTGTTCATGGGCCCATTGAGCAACAACAGGGATAGCTGGAGAAAGAGGCTGACTATCCACAGAACGAGTCATCCGATCTACTTGATTATTAAACTCATCCTCTGCTGAGATCACCTTTTGATGAGCATTTACATGAGACACAAGTATCTTCACATCCTTTGACCATTCAGAGAGCTCTATCCACATACTTCTTCCCCAAATGTCTTTCTCACCAATTTTCCAGTCATGCTCCTTCCAAGTCCCTGACCATCCAGCCAAACCATTGGCTACAGCCCATGAATCAGTATATAATCGAACCTCTGGCCATTTCTCCTTCCAGGCAAAATGCACAACCATGTGCACTGCCCGAAGTTCTGCCCACTGTGAAGACTTTCCTTCACCAGTGTCCTTTAGGGTTGTTTCAGAAATTGGCTGTAATGCTGCAGCTGTCCACCTCTGGGTGGTGCCTGCATAGCGTGCAGAACCATCAGTAAACCAGGCCCTAGTCTTCTCTTCCTCAGTCAACTGATCATAGGGCAAACCCCATGAAGCCATAGGTGCATGCTTAAGCCCAGGAGACATTGTAACAGGAGTGGGAACCATAGGCATTTGGGCAACTTCTTCATGTAGCTTGCTTGTGCCCTCAGGGCCTGCCCGGGCCCTGTCCCGTATGTACCACTTCCATTTGACAATGGACTGTTGCTGTGCACGTCCTACTTTATGGTCTGGTGGGTCAGATAACACCCAGCTCATGATGGGCAGCTCAGGTCGCATGGTGACTTGGTGGCCCATTGTCAAACGTTCAGTTTCCACTAAGGCCCAATAGCAGGCTAAGAGCTGTCTCTCAAAAGGAGAATAGTTGTTTGCAGATGAAGGTAGAGCCTTGCTCCAAAATCCCAAGGGCCTCCGCTGTGATTCCCCTATGGGAGCCTGCCACAGACTCCAGACAGCATCTCTATCTGCCACTGATACCTCAAGCACCATTGGGTCTGCTGGATCATATGGCCCTAGGGGCAGAGCAGCCTGCACCGCAGCCTGGACCTGTTGAAGAGCCTTTTCCTGTTCCAAGCCCCACTCAAAGTTTGCTGCCTTACGAGTCACCTGATATATGGGTCGTAGTAACACACCCAGATGAGGAATGTGCTGCCTCCAGAATCCAAAAAGACCCACCAGACGTTGTGCTTCTTTCTTGGTGGAGGGAGGGGCCAGGTGCAACAACTTATTCTTTACCTTAGAAGGAATGTCTCTGCATGCTCCACACCACTGAACTCCTAGAAACTTCACCGAGGTAGATGGCCCTTGAATTTTAGTTGGATTTATTTCCCATCCTCTCATGCGCATATGCTTTACCAACAAGTCTAGGCTAGCTGCTACCTCCTGTTCACTGGGTCCAATCAACATAACATCATCAATATAGTGGACCAGTGTGATATTTTGTGGAAGAGTCAGGCGATCAAGATCCCTTCTAACTAAGTTATGGCACAACGCTGGAGAGTTAACATACCCCTGAGGTAAGACAGTAAAGGTATACTGTTGGCCTTGCCAGCTGAAAGCAAATTGCTTCTGGTGGTCCTTATGAACCGGTATTGAGAAAAAAGCATTGGCCAGATCAATAGCTGCATACCAGGTACCAGGAGACATATTAATCTGCTCGAGTAAGGACACCACATCTGGTACAGCGGCTGCAATTGGTGTCACTACTTGGTTGAGTTTTCGATAGTCAACTGTCATTCTCCATGATCCATCTGTCTTTTGCACAGGCCAAATTGGAGAGTTAAATGGAGATGTGGTAGGAATCACCACCCCTGCATCTTTCAAATCCTTGATAGTGGCATTAATCTCCGCAATCCCTCCAGGGATACGATACTGTTTTTGGTTCACTATTTTCCCTGGTAGAGGCAACACCAATGGTTTCCATTTGGCCTTTCCAACCATAATAGCCCTCACTCCACAGATCAGGGAACCAATGTGGGGATTCTGCCAATTTCTAATTATATCTATCCCAATTATACATTCTGGGACTGGGGAAATAACTACGGGATGCGTTCTGGGACCCACTGGGCCCACCGTGAGTCGGACTTCAGCCAAAACTCCATTTATCACCTGACCTCCATAGGCCCCTACTTTAACCGGAGGGCCACAATGCTTTTTAGGGTCTCCTGGGATCAGTGTCAACTCAGAACCAGTATCCAATAGGCCTCGAAAAGTCTGATTATTTCCTTTTCCCCAGTGTACAGTTACCCTAGTAAAAGGCCTCAGGTCCCTCTGGGGAAGGACAGGAGGAAGGCAAACAGCATAACTCTTTGGTATTGTGACAAGGTCCTTCCTCACTGGAACCCGGCCACCCCTTCATTCAAGGGGTTCTGGGTCTGTGAACTGTCTCAAGTCTGGAAACCGGTCAACTGGGCGGGATTCGCTACTCCTAAAATCAAATGTTGACTTCCTGTCATTCGTTCTAGAGCTTTTCTGCTTATACAGATCAAATAAAAACTTAGTAGGCTTCTTATGTATTTGGTTCCTGGGAACACCATGATTAATTAGCCAGTTCCAAAGATCATTTCGGGTCATGCCATTATAGGTATTGTTTTGCCTTTGCCACCCATTATGATAATTACTGTAACTACGCTCATCTGGCCTTCTGCGATTCAGTGCTGCCACCTGACGCCTACCCTGAGGTCCTGTTAGACCTACTACGTGTACATTTAATTTATGCAAACGAGCCACAACTTCTCTAACTGTAAGATCTGGCATAAGAAATAGAGCAAAAACAAAGCTCTTCAAATGTTCTGGTGTCTCTCTCAGTACTTTCCATCTTATAAATTCAGTGAGTGGCATGTCCTCTGGGTCCTCATATTGTGGAGAATGTGGTTTTACACTTCGAATCCACTCGAGCATGCCCATCTGCCTGACCCTCACAATCCCTTCATCAATACTAAGCCAAGGAATATCAGGCATCTCTAACTCGCTGTTAGTAGGCCATGTTTTAATAAATACATCAGCCAACCATTCAAATAAACTTTTAACACCTTTTTTAACTGCTCGAGCTTCCATGTTAAACCTAGAATCTCTACTCAGTGGGCTCATATCGATAAACTCAGTATGATCCAATTTTATATTCCTTCCACCATTATCCCACACCCTTAAAATCCATTCCCACACATATTCCTTAGGCTTCTGCCGGAATGAATCAGCAAACTCATTAATTTCTTTAGTAGTATATCGCACCTCCTCGTGGACCACACTTTCTATCTCACCTTGAGGGGCTTGCTTAGACTTCAATCTGGTTATAGGTCTAGAGGCAACAATTGTTGGGCCCTGAGGGACATCAGCTCCCACTGGGAGGGGGGGATTAATTTCCTCAGGCAAGGGTGGGGAGGAGGGATCTGCAGGGTGTGGATTCTCTGCTGAGGGTGGGGAGGTTAATTCCTCAGATAAAGAAAATCCCTCAGAATCCGAGGGTTCAAAATCCTCATCATCATAGTTCTCCCACACATCTCCATCCCAAGTTTCAGGGTTCCACCCTTTCCCCACCAGTGCTCTCACTTTAACTGCTGACACTTTTCGTGGCTGGGAATTAAATTTGCGTTGTAAATCAGCCAACCGTATAATAAGGGCTCCAGCTTGATTTTCTGCTGCTTTAGCTCTTTGGCTGCTGGAGAGAAGATTCTCTTCCAGAGCACACTTGGAAACCTTTAAACTGTTGTTTCGAATCCGGAGCTGGTCATTTTTATCACCGAGCTCCATATTTTCGTCTAACAGTTTATCCAGACATGCTAGGAGCAACAAGGCAACATCATTATTTTCCTGATTTTTCTGCAATTTCTCGAACGTTTTATATATAGAGTCACTAAATTCCTTGCTTCTCACAAGAGGTGAGTTAGGTGAGTCAAATGGATCTATCTTCATAATTAGATCAAATAGTCTGCACCAAGGATTATCATTCCTCTTCATGCCACCAGGAGAGCCTTCAGTAACTCTAGGCTTCATTGGGTTGGAGAGCTGGCTCCAGAGGCTACCAAGCCCACTAAAGAAATTCATCCTTTCAATTCTGTTTCTCTAGAACCACTCCTGGTACCAAAATCTGTATTAGTCAGGGTTCTCTAAAGAAACAGAAGCAACAGGATGAATATATATAACTATATACAATTTATTGATTTGCTCTCGTGACGGAGCTCAACAGTAGCGCCGAACTGGAGAGGCCGGGAATCCAGGGAACTGCTCACTCTGCAAGGCTGGATATCTCAGGAGTCCCAGTCTAGTGCTGAAGGCCCGAATTGATTCCAGGAGATCTGCCAGTCTCAGTACACGCTGGGATCCGAAAGGTTGATCACAGCAGCAAGACAAACTCACCAGATGAGAGAAGCAAGCCACAGGAGGAAAAAGGGGCCAGCTCCTGCTGCCGTGGTCTTAAATACTGCCTGCCGACAGAAGGTAACACCCACATTTGGGGTGGGCCATCCGGGTTGAGGTGGTCCAATCAGAAGACCCTTTTCTCTTATTTGTTCCTTATCCCAGTCAAGTTGACACCCAGGATTAACCATCACAGAGACTGACTTATTTCTTATGTCCTCGGCACTGTATCACTTCACTTGTGTCTTTGGCAACCTGTACTAGATTCTTGCCTTTGGAAGTCTTTAAACCAGAAGTGGATATTTCTAGTTTATGGCAGGATATCAACCATGTTTCTACCTTCTGTAAACCTGACGCTTTAACATCTTCCCTATGTGCATATACTGAACACCTCTTGCTTTGTGTGATATATTCCTGAATCAGCGTTCTTTTATCACCTTTCTTTAGTTTTTTTTTCTGAGATCCTTCTTCTAATATGTGTACTTTAACTATTAACCAATATATTCAGAGTTCATATGTCCAAGGGATCTCATATTCTGGGTTACTGTACTATCCTAATTATCTCAGGCTCAAGTACCAGAGAAGAGACACCAGAGTCAGCTGCAGTTATTCAAGTAGCCATCTCCACCTGATTCCCTCTCTCACTTTTTTTTTTCACACAGATTCCACAATAAAAGCCCTAGCCTGTGTTCCTCTCTGCTGTTCTGCCTTGAGGCTGTTTGCAATGCTTCTGTGTTGGTCCTTTATCATGTGAAATGCACCTTATTGAAAACAATGAGAAATAGTGATATTAATTTCCTTATTTATTGGCCTTGATACATCACATTTGTTTTTACTTCATTAAAGTTGAAAATATGTCAAATAACCTTTCATTGCCTTCATCTTCCCTCTGTCAGGAAGATCCACAGGATCTTGGAACTCTCACCACATTTGCTTTCCAATCAGGCCTGGGAGAACTGAAACTTAGAAAGCATTACCCAGGAGCAAGATGTCAGACTCCCTTAGGAGAGACCCAAATCTGAGATAGTGCTCTCTTTGCACAGGAGAAAGATGCACAGCTCTTTCTATGGAAAGGGATTTTACAATAACTCATATATATATAGATATATATCTATATATATATATATATCACTAAGATGTTGTATCCCCAAATAGTTTAGGCTGATTTAGGCTGATGGTAGGTAAGTCCCAGAGATCTGCTTGTCTCTACCTCCCCAGTGCTGGATGGCTTTTTACATGGGTTCTGGTGCTTACATGGCAAGTCCTTTACCAACTTAGCCACCACCCCAGTCCCTAAGGCCTCATACATAAAGAAATTAGATTCTCTTCTCTTTACCATTCTTTGAGGACAGAACCAAAGTTATATGAGGAGAAAGCATCTTGCAAACATGAGGCTGATCATGAAGATAGCCTGGGTCCTTCATAAAAATCCTACAATAGTTCCACTATTCTTGACATATCAACCTCGAGCATATTCTTTTCCCTTACAACAATCCTGTATCTACTTAAGTCACTACAGTATGGATTTCTTTTTGTTTTATTCATGGCTTCAGATAGGGATAACTGGTCTAGCTCACAAAAGCTTAGCAGTTCTATTCCCGTGGCCTCCCAGTTGAACGCTGCTTCATGAGTGACTTAGACAACTCAGACATCATTACCTGAAACACACAAGCTGTCCCAAGACTACATGGCAGCAATAGAAGTTGCAATTTTAAGTCTCTAAGTTCCAGATTCATTGATTATATAGGAATAGATAAATTAAGCAGAGAGGCCATGTGCTCAACTCCTTTAGGGAACAGACAATACAACCCAGCATTTCTATCCAGGTGTCCCTCAGTGCAAGCTCATCTACTGGAGTCTAGATCTACTCTCCCTCACCTCACAGTAATAAATTGCCAATAGTTTCTTGGCTAGGCTTGGGGCCTGCTTCCCATTTCCCCATTTCTATGTTGGGTTTTGGTCTGATTGAATTGGCATGGATCTTGTGCCTGAAATCTTACTGGGGAGTTGGCTATAGGGGGGAGAATGGAAGGGGGTGTATAAATTTTATTAATATATATTATAAGAAATGGACAAAACTCAATTAAAATATCAAAAATGAAAAAAATCATCAAAGAACTAACTCAGAAATAATAATAAATGATAAAATATTTTTAAAGAATTTAGTTTTGGGCATTTTACTCTTCCCATCCACTCTTATTTTTAAAGATTATTTATTTATTTGTGTGCAAAGTACTCACAAACGATCTCCCTGCATGAATGTACGTGTACCACATGCATGCCTGGTATCTTCAGAGGTCAGAAGAGGGCATCAGATCCCCTGGACCTGGAGTTACAGACAGTTGTGGGCTGCCATGAGGGTGCTGGGAATAGAACCCTGGTCCTCTGTAGGTTCAACAAGTGCTCCTAACTGCTGAACTGAGCCATGTCTCCAGCTCTCTTACCATATGCTCCAATCAGCCCCAGACATTATGTATTCTCATGGCTTAATTTCTTTGAAGCACCTTGTCACTGTTGAAAGAACCCATTTATGTAATCATTGACTACTGTCTATCTCCGCAGAAAATTAATGTCCATGAAAGCAAAGAGCATGGCTTTTTGCTCATTATTATATCCCCAGGGCCTAACATGTACCTGACACATGGTATCCATTAAAAACTATATTAATTAAATGAATTCATTTAAATAATAATTGCTGTTATTCTAGACTTTAGGACTCAGCCTACACTAAAATTAATGGTGTATTTGCACATTTCCGCCCACCAGAATTCTGTCTTCTTTCTCTATTTTTTTCTTTTCTGACATCTGAAAATGTTTCACGAGATCACTATACTAGGATTATCTTTACTTTTCTCATTTATTTTTAATGGAGTCACAAAATATAACTCCTTCTTCAGTTTTGATTTGAAGATAAGAACTACCTAATTCTGTCTAAAGTTAATCTAGTTGTCCTCTGTAAAATAATACCTCCCATTCCAAATTTTCATATATTGATTAGAAGAAAGAAAATAAAACCCCTCTTCAAATATCACTTAAAGTTTCATTGGATCCAATGGTCCCCTAGAGATCAGCACAGTCCTTCCGATCCTCTTTCTCCAGTTCCCTCTAAAAACCTGAGTCTGAGTTATAGGACCTCACAACAGTGGAAAAGAGAATAGGGACTTGTCATGATGTCCTTTTCTTGATGTCCTTTGTCTCTTTGGGTCAACATGGCAGTCCACATGTTGATGGCTGTTAGCCTCCTAAACATTTTCACTTGAAGCCATTTTATAGCTTGTCACTGGCCCAGTGGGGCTGTGTCACGACCTGGAGACATACTTTGTCTTTAGTTGGTTCAAAAAGTAAAATTAAAGGGAAAAATGTGAACACCAAAACATATTTTGGAATTAACATACAGTTTATTCTCAGAGGTCATAATTTTGATACATATGTGATGTTTATATAGGCATATTTTGGAGCAATACAAAGGGGAGGGAACAGCAACAACATAAGGACTGGGTCAAAGGACTGACTGATACAGTTAAATTCTGACCAAAACAAGCCTCTGCAGAAAAAAAAAATCCCTTTGGAAAGACTGAGAGAAAGAGGCAAGACATATGAAATACACAAAACATTAATTAAAAAAGTTATGAAGAACCAAATAATGAAAGCTAGTGATAAATAAATCTACTGATATATATTTATTCAATAAAAAGAATTTGAAAAGAAAAAAATATCTAGTACTTTCTGAGTATCTGGTGAGTATCCAACATCATACTAATCAGGCATAAGCAAACACAATGAGAAAACAACCTACTTTGTTGGTGATCTTATACAAGTTCTAAGACAAATATTTCTTTCAAAACATATTATCACTTTTATACTTAATATTGTGTAAGTATTGACAACCCTTATCTCTATAACTTGGCCCATGCTTTCAATAATCACAGCCTGACCAGAACTCTCCAGTTTGCTTGTCTATCTATCTATCTATCTATCTATCTATCTATCTATCTATCTATCATCAATCAATCTATCTATCTATCTCTATTTATATATGAAATATTATTAATTTTAAATTTCTTAATTTTAAAATTTTATTCTGAGAAGATCCAAATGAGAGTTGTTCTGGGAAGAAGACACTCAGCTCAAGGAGAAGTAAATCACTGTAAATTGAAAATTCACTGAAGTATGTTTAGAGAACAGGTTACCTAAAACATTTATATCTGGTAAGACTACATGTGAGAGTAGTTATGTTATTCTTCCCAGACCAAACAAGGAAGAGGAATCACAGCCTTGATGCAAACTGTAGTCTTTTCATCACCTGCTTTCACCTTTCATCTATATTGATTGAGTTTTCTTGAGATAGAATGAACTAGAAAAGCCATTTAGGGGTCAGAGTTTCATCTTTCTATCAAATACTTCCTATTTGTACCTCAGAATCTCAGAGTAGAGTTGTTCCTATATCCCCACACCCGACTTCCTTTCTTCATCTCCAGAGGAGAGGAACAGGGAACTAGAAATCTTAATAATAGGGATCAATTCCCAGGGAGTCAATATCTGAGGAAAGGACAAAGAAATAAATAAAAGCAAGAAAAGAAGATAGTGAGGGACAGTGGAGAGTAGGAGAGTGATGTGAAGGGTGAAAGGAGGAAGTATGGGGAAAGAGAAAGGGAAGGAAAGAAGGGAAGGAGGTTGTGCAGATGACATGGAACATTGCCCAAACACACAGGAGCACCTGGTCAGCTACACTCTTCAGTAATAAATGCTTACTTTTGCCTAGGGTGAGAGGGAGGTTCAGAAGGTCTTAGGAAACTACATCAACTCTAAGCAGAACCCTTCTGGTGGAGATGGGGATGAGAAATAGAGGCTACAGAGGTCACTTCCACACCACTGTAACTTCAGAAGACATACAGGCATCCAGAGAGTCACTGGAACTCCTACAGGAGCACCTATCTGCACATTTCATTTTGCTAAGTCTGTCTGCCTAGCATTTCAGAATTAATGGGTGGAATGCAGTTCATAAATGTCAGTTATAACTGTAATGTTCACTCTGTGCCATAATTTAATTCCATGAAGCTAAAGGCTAGTAAATTTAGAACAAATAAAAAGAAATACTTCCTTCTATTGTACACATCACCCCACTGAGACCATTGTCAGGAGGTCATTGACACAGGGCCAGCTCTGGGAAGGAATTTGACAGGCCTCAGATATATATCTGCCCAGTCAAAGGGAAGGTGATTTAAGAGTGGCAAAATCCCATGCTGTGCTGGAGGTATTAATGCAAGCTTGTATGAGGGTCAGGGAAGTCCTTTGACATTTTTATTCTTCATAGATTAAGATGCATTAATAACAACTGCTTTTTATGGGAAAAGAAAATGGGTTGCATTTCAACTGAGAAGAGATGTGTGGTGTGTTCCTTGCAGCCTGTGAGCTCTGAGTTTCCTGTGACTCCAGATGTTCTGCTCCCATCAGGGAAGGAGTCTTAAGGGCTTGGAGGTGCCATGGAAATCTTTACCTCCCGCATTATAAGAAAAGCCTCTCTGAAGATTAGATGCTTTTCGGTCAATTAGTCTCTTTGCCAATAACTTCTCAATTGAACACATTTTCTTGTTGGAAATACCCATCTTATAAGTCACAATTTCCACTGGTTCTCACCTCAGATTTTACCAGTAACTCATGGAAATGAAATACAGTACTGAATACCTAAACAATGTTCCTTCGCATTTAAATCAGAGCAGGTACAATAAAGAAAGACCATGCGTACTTAAGTGCCTGGATCTGTCTAATGCCATGGGCCTCGAGGGACCTAGTTCAGTGGTCAGTGTGGACATACAGTGCAGGGCCTTTGTTCTAGAGTAGACTTTCCTGTGTGTGTACATACACTGTTTAATTAATCACTATCTTATCTTAAATTTTTTCACTACATTTCACTAGGACATTATAATGAATTTTTAGTACTCCATTATCTCGGGAATTTTATACTACTAGAGAAAATTTTCAAGGTATTTATTGTGAAAAGGAAGCAGTAGACTATAGATAGAGTTTAAGAACACAGATACAGACCATGGCTTGCAACATTCAGATGTACTCAGTAAAATATTCAAATGAAAGTTTAGATTTCTTGCCCTGAATCTTATTGCCGACTGGTTCAAACCCATGGGTGGCTCACTATAAATCTCCATTTCTGTTAAACACACACTGTATTGCCTTCTGTCATGTGCTACAGCTATTTTTGTTCCTGCAAATTCTGGATTTCCTGTTGGTATAGGGACCTTATTTCTCTGTTGTTTTTTTTTCCTGAAAATCAGAGCCTTTCAGTGCCACTATTAGTGGGAGTTTTTCTGCCTAAAACTCAGACTATATGGATTTTCTCTTTATATAGAGCTTAAGAAATCAGAGATGGGGAAGCATTGATTCAGCCCTTAAAAACTTCTTTAAACCGTTGGATTTTTTTAAATCCATGAAATGTAGAATAATACCAATCTATCCAAGCTGTTTAAGGATTAAAGGAGATAGCATATATAAAGGATTCCACATGGTATAAACTACAAACATGTGGAACTTTTTATTTCCTGCTTTTGAATTACTTATGTGGTTCTTTAGAATATCAATTATATATTAGACTTTAAATGATAGTCATTCCTTGTAGAATTTTGTCATTAAGACCTGAGAAAATAATCCAAATTCTGGCCTGAAATATACTAACCAATTATTGGAGCTACCCGAATTCAATTGTTTATTATTTCAGCATGATTTTGGTTAGCAAAATGAGAGATGCTTTTGGTACAGCATCAAAGTGTTTACTTAATTCTCCCACGCAGCAGTCTCAGGGGTGAAAGCTTCTGCTTGAGTGCTTGGTCAAGCCTTAAACTTTATGTGTTTTGGCACTGCTCTGCAACAGAAGCGTTCATGGCTGAGACTGCCAAGTGAGCAGAATAAATATAAATTTTTATCAGGACAGTAAGTGTTCATAATACTAACTGTCAGTAGAAGGATATGGAATATTTTTATGATTCCAAGTATTAGAATAGCAATAAGCCTCAGGAGTGGCTGTACATCCTTTAAATCTAAGCTCTCGATGCCTACAAATCACTGCTTTGGTTATAACAATGTGGGGAATATTTGGCAAGTGGCAAGTGAGGAACCAAGAGGCCAGCATCTAACCCAAGATTCATAATTCTCTATCGACCAAATAAATTCTTCAGTGGTCTTTTTTTGCCACACGAAGCCACTGGAAGTAGAAATCCACCTCTTAGTGTTATTGGAGAGAAGAGAGATGAATGCATGTGAAAATCATATTAAGGTTTAAAAGTGCGATGGTACCACTGGGATGGCTTCCATCCAAGTCCACTGCATTACTGCAGAGGAATCCAGTAGTTTTTTTCAAGCAAGTCAGTTGTGTTCACACAAGCTTTAGGTTGATGCAAAATAACGTGCTTTGTATTTAGTTCTATCATCCCTTGAATGCTACAGAATTGATTCTCACCAAAGATGCTAATTTAAGTAGACACAATCTCGTCCAGAGGATGGGGTGAGAAATGGAATGAAACCGTCTTGCTCTAGACCACCACCGACTTAAGGTCCATCTGACCTATGATTCTTCAAAAGTTACACATTTTCAGAATTAATAAAGTATTGCTTTGCATCACTCAAATTATAATTATTTTATGTTTCTTCTTTTTGTGTTCCCAGCTTTGACAGTGGCAGTGGCAGAAACTTTTACTTCTGCAGCATCCCCTGGAATCTCATGTGCAGTGCTGTCACTCAGTGCAATTTGAAGAAGCATTTTGTTAGTTTTCCTAGGTAACATGAGCGATTCACTAACCATTGTTAGAATGGTCCTTATATCCTTCGAACAAAACATGCTGTTTATCCTTTTATCTAAGAAAAAGGAGTGGTCCAAATCTTTAACCAAAGAGCTCCAAGAACATTTCATGGGCCATTTTATCCCTGTGCTCTGGATGTCTCTACCCTTTCTACCTCCTATCACACATGAACTAGTTATCAAGTTTTATTGATTCCTACTTCCCACATTTTCCCCTCTTTCACACCTCTTTGGCTCTACTGCACCCTAACAGGCTTGTGTCTCATATCCTGACTGCATTACATTAAGCACTTCCACATTGAATGAGCTTTGTCTACTTTCAATCAAATCAGTACATCATTATGAAGTGCCAGCCATGGACTGGTTGCTCCCTAGGTACCAAGGATCCGGATCAGATTTCTACTGTTATGAAGTTTCTATTCTGCTACATGGAGAAAGGAAAAAAATGAACTAGGTAATGTCAGGTTAAGTGCTACAAAAGGGATGAAGGTGATGTTCTACTGACTGGCAGGATAAAGGGAAAATACTTTTTTTAGGAAGGCATTTTTAAGCTTGTAACATTTAGCTGAAAGGAAAAGATGAAATGGAGCCAGCCTTGTGAAGCACTGGGAGGGGAGACAACCACACGAAAGTAAGGGCAGGGAGCTGGAACACAATGCAAACTGCATGGATGCTGTGTAAGAAGTTAAAAGTGTCATATGAGCTGGTAGCTGCATGGCCTGGCAGCACATCCTGTGGCTTTGTAGGCAATTAAAGGGGGTGCAGATTTTATTTTAGGAGTGACAGGAAGATACTAGACCTTCCATGAGAGAGCCATCATATATTTAATGTTTTAATATTTTATTTATTATTTTTATTTTATGTGTATGAGTTTATTGCTGCATGCCTGTAAGTGTATCCATGTTGTGCAATACTCCTAGAGTTAGAACCGGAGTTACAGAGGGTTGTTAGCCACCATGTGGGTGCTGGTAATCGAACCTGGGTCCTCTGCCAGAGCAGTAGGTGTTCTTAACCACCGACCCCCATATATTAATTTTTAATAGCCTCACTCTTGGTATCCTGATATTTGATTACATAGGAGCAAGGAATGAATCAGGAAAGTGACAGAGGCGCCCCCTGCCACAATCCAGACAAGTGATTGCCCTACAGTGATAGTAAAATGAAGCAAGCAGCTTTAGGATGTATTTGGGATGTTGGGAGCAAGACCAAAAGGAGAATAAAGAATAAGAGTTCAACACCTAGATGTCTAATTGTACCACTTACTGGGATGGACAAGGGTAGAGAGGAATATATTGCTTTCATTCCCCACAAATAGAAAGAGCAAATTTTCCAAAATTAAATTTGCTTGTGTTTTGTGTTTCACATGTTTCAATCATTTTCCGTCTTCTCCAGTATAAAATCTAAGCTTTATTTCTTACATCAAGAGTAACCTGAGCTCAGCAGCCCTCCCACTTCTCAAAATGCAAACAAGGCTGTAACTACCTTGAGCTACTCATATCTTGTTTCTACTTGCTGAACTTTCTTAGCTCCCCAGCCTCAGAACTCAATTTCTCCTGCCCCCAAATTTCTTGAGTATGGTCCTCTGAGCTGCAGAATTCTACTCTTCTTTCAAGATGACCCAGCTTAGGTGAACTCTCCTGTATAATGCCAAATGTCCAGTCCTGGTGAGTTAGTTTCTTCTCTGTGTCTCATAGTTTCCTGAGCCATCTTGGAGCACAGGCCTGTCACATTGCACTGACTGGATCTACCTTAGCTGTGAGTTTAGCTATCAGACCGCAGTCCTGTGGAACAGAACTCATGGTACATTGAGCATAACAGTATCTTAAGGAAATGAATGATTGGGATACACACTGTCTTCTAAAAAGAGTTTTCAGTCTGCTTCTACAGTTCTACTTGGACAGCTGCATAGAGAACATTGGGAAGCTCCTGGTCTGTACTTTAGCTTTGTTGATCTATTTTCAACTTACATTGTCCCCTTAATGACATGGGCCCTGATCTGGGAAGGACAGAACCCATATTAGTGTCTCTAGGGTTGGGCACAAATGACTGAAGAGTTGTTAATGAAGTCACACTACATAACAAGGCACAGCTTGTTTAATGGGTGGGAATAACCTGAACCTCAGACTAAGGTTTTCCTCCTTCTGTTAACAGAGTGAGGATCTCTGTTAATTATTCATCTGTTTATTGCATATAACTGACCCAAACATATAAATAATTATTTTAAGCCTTTTGTAATGGTGTGGGTTTTTTCCTTCCCTTAGCATAATTTTATAGATGTTGAGAAACATGGGAATACAGAACAGAAAAAAGAAAAGAAAAGAGTTCCCACTGGTATTGAGTCCTAAGACCCTGATCCTGGCTGCTGCATTTTGTGGCAAGGTATTTTCTTAAGGAGGAAGTCATTTTCAGTGTGTCAAAGCCATAAAACTTAACATCAACCCCTCCCTGTATTTTACACTGTATCTGTGTTGTACTTGCCTAAATATGCTGCCAGTAGATTTGTATTCTAATAACTTGATTTTTAATTAGTGAGAAACCAAAGCAGTACTAGTTAAATGTCTCACAAAGCATTGCAGATGACTCTAAATGCCTCGTGATATAAATACCTTTAGTAAGATGAAAACACAAGTAGATTTGCATGTATTTATATGTTTTGCCCTTTAAGTTTCAAGTTTAAAGGCTGAAAGCAGAGACGGTGGTAAAAAGGAAGGCAGCTTCTTCTGAAGATCTGCACATTAAATTACTTTGCTTCAACGTGGTGCACATTCTTAGATACCTACTATGTGCTAGCATCTGTGTAAGGCACAGTGGAAGAAGCAGAGCAAGCAACCAAAAGGGCTGCTAGGGAGACTGCTATGGAATGGATTTCTAATATCAACTTTGTCTAGTTCTTTGGCTGATTTCAGAAGATAGTTTAAACCAGGAGCAATGTATCCATTTTCAGTTCCTAATCATTTTATTGGATATATATGTTTTAAAAAACTATCTGATGAGACTTACATCTTTTTCAAGCAACACTAACAGGAAGTGGTATAGTTATTTATAATTCACTTCTTGAAGGTAAATACTCCTAACAATTTAGAGTGCTTTGAACAAGAAATATTTTTTTTTTTTTTTTGCTCTTTTCGAGACAGGGTCTCCCTGTAGCCCCAGCTGTCCTGGAACTCACTCTGTAGACCAGGCTGGCCTTGAGCTCACAAAGATCCACCTGCCTCTGCCTCCCAAGTGCTAGGATTAAAGGCATGCACCACCATGCCCGGCTGAACAAGAAATATTTTAAATATTAAAGCAATATATTTTAAATGACTAAAATTGTTTAAAGGTTAAATTGGTTAACTGAAAAAGTTTAGTGTGTGACATTCTAGCTCTGGACCAGAATAGCACTTCGGGTTCGTTTTAGCTTGGCACTAGAATAAAATTACTTTCCAAGGATGAGGAAAACTCTTTGCTTTATGAGCAAAATAGGATTATTTCTACTCAGAATTTTGCAATATAGAAGTAAAGCAGTTCTTGTGTTTATGGATGCACTTCATTCACTCATTTATCCCTCTGTTCATTCAGCTACCCGTGAACACCCTGAACACAGATCAGTTGGGCACCCTCTGTGATTCAGTCTCTGTAGCCTGTGCTTTAATCACCTACTTTACCCTGGGCAGTACCACTCTGCTGCCTTCCCTCAGAGCTTACTTCATTTCCAAAAAATGTTTTCTTCTTTGAGACAAGTACAAGCATATCCTCTAGGAAGACACCCCCAATTATCTCCATTCTAATTGCTTTATTAGTTGTTTTATTAGTTGTTATTTTATTTTATATGTATGAATATATTGCCTGCATGAATGTACACATGCCCATGATGTACAATACCTGGGGAGGTCAGAAGAAAGTGTCAGATCCCCTGGAACTGGAGTTGCAAACTGCTGCTAGCCACCATGTGTGTGGTGGGAATTGAACCCAGGTCCTCTGCAAGTACAGCCAGTGCTCTTAACTGCTGAGCCATCTCTCCAGTCCATTTAATTTTATCCCTGCTGACCTTGGGTATGTGACTTAATAGAATCATTGAGGTTCCATTTGAGGGGGGGGAGTAGAAATAACACAGATGTTCCCTGACTTAGATTCTTCTATTTAAGTGTTTTCAACTTTACGATATGGGGATGTGATATGTATTCTGCAATACCTGGACTTGGAATTATGAATTTTGATCTTTTCTTGAGCTAGGGAGGTATGATATGATATGATATGACATGATATGATATAATATGATATGACAGTCTTTCATGATGCTGAACAGCCAACCTGTAGTTCCCAGTCAACTGAGCAGAAAGGAAGGAAGCAAGTGGGATTCAATGGCGTATGCTAACTCTTAAGCATGATAGTCAAGAGTGCATTTCCTCATTTTCAGTTCCTGTCAGTTTCAACATACGATGGGTTTACCCAGTTTAACATTCTTGCAAATCAAGGCCCATCTGTGCACATTTTCTGCTCTGCTGTGGGGGTGAGGTAACCTGAATTCTAAAGCAGTAGGAGAGCTCTTGACACATATAAGGTCAATGTTATTTTTTCTTCAGCGCTTTATCCAGTGACCACTGCAAAGTACTCTATGGCCAACTTTGTCAAAGATAGGCTACATTCATTAATCTCATTTTTCAAACTCTCTTAAACCTCAACCTGCAGGCCTTGGTTTCCAATCTCTTCCTCTGTAAGTGGACTACTTGCCATACAGCCTTGCTGTCTTCTCTCCCTGTTTTACGTCTTCCATGAGCACATCTTCCCTCACAGTCCCTGAGGATCTGGTTTCCTCAACACCCGTCTCGGATTTTCCTGTCTGTCTGATCTTTCCACACCCCCTTTGTATGGACACTCTTGCTCACTAACGTGATGAATGTTGTTGTTCTCAAAGAGCCTTCCTCATTATTAGGACTTGTTTCCTGTCTCCTGCTTTTTCTCTTTCTCTGCCCCTCCAAACATCTTTCTCATGTGTAAGAAGAGTTTCACACTGTCCATACCCTTGTCTTCTCTTTGTTTTAGTGAAGAGAGATATTATGTACCTGGTTTGGAATTAAAGAAGCAGCATAGATTATTCTTCAAATCCAGGTGGTCCACATCCTCTCAGTTCTGTTCTTTAAATGTCCTCTGTGTGTACTAGAGTCCCATGTTCCCTTATATGATTTTTATACTTTATTTCCTTTTTATTTATTTTTATTATTTTTAAATAATTACTAATGTGTATGAGTGTATTTCCTGCATGTGCTTAAGCATGCCTGTGTCTTGGAATGCCTGTGGAGGTCAGAAAGGTGCATCAAATTCCTTTAGAACTGGAGTTAGCCACCATGTGGGTACTGGGAATCAAACCCAGGTCCTCTGCAAGATCAGCCAGTGCTCTTAACTACTGAGCCATCTCGCCAGCCCCGATTTTTATACTTTTCTAATATTTTTCAGTTCTTTTTCTTTTCCCTTCAATATATTCTCTACATATTGCCCATACCATACTAGAGTAGAAAGGGAGATGTGCCTTAAGTCTGTTTATTTACAGTTGATTAGACAACATCAGGTACAAAGGCCTCCATAGCACATCTCCCTTATGCACTCTAGAGTGGGCAACTGTTTTACTAGTTGATTTGCACTTGTAATAGCGTTTATATGTCTTTCAGTTGTTTAAAATCAAATACTGCAATTTCTCCTTCGTAATTCCATATGAACCCGTCACAATGTCTGATGGGTAATCACCCTTATCAACATTATTATCAACTGAAACACACGATGGTAAATTGCTACTGTTGTCCCATGCTTACTGCTTGTGCTATATGCTTCACCTATTATGAAATTGAGTTCCTTACCCCAGCCCTGTGAAGAATGATGCTACTAAAATGAAACACAGAGAGGTCAAATAACTTATGTAACTACTAGCAACTAGAAAGCAGAGAGCTAGCGATATACCAAGACAATCCAACTATAGAACTTGTCCTTTTAAATCACTATGTTCTATGTTCTTCTCACAGTGCACATCAACACATTTTGCTAAAGAAATGCATGAAGAGGCAAAATGAAAATAAGTAGGCTTCTAAAGAAGAATGCAAAACAAACTTGGTGGTAATAACTAAAATGCTGCTATTTAGTATTAATTATTAAGAATTTAGTACATACTTGTCACTTGCAAACCAATGCTTTCAGTTCTGAGGGGATTTAACTATACCTTCAAGGTGCTTTTCCAAAGATAACTTATTTTCAAACAATTTCACTGCAAAAATATTTAAAATATGACCTTCAGATGCATTTTTGAGGTAAGTTTTTATGTAACATTTCCTTTTTATATTTTTTATCATTTTATATGTATGAATGTTTTGCTTGCATATAAGTGCACCACATGCATGCAGTGCCCTCAGAGACCAAAAGAGGATGTCAGATCCCTTGGAACTAGAGATGGCTGCAGATGGTTATTAGATGCCATGTGGTCCCTAGGACTGGAACCTGAGTGTTTTGGAAGAACTGCAAGTGTTCTGACCCACTGACCTATCCTTCTTTCCTTTCACATGTCAGTTTCTCAAAACAATAACTAGTTATATTTTTTTCTGCATCTTTAAAATGTACATGATCCACCAAAGAGGCTTTTGAGAATCAAAGATCACAACAGTCATATAACTGCATATGGACATTTATTTTGAAAACATAGAATGAAAGAAATTATCAGAATAATATGCAATCTTTAAAAATACTTTCTCAATACAATAGGGGAGCATTTGCTGTGGGTCACTTAAACGTTTCCTTTAGACCCTTACATCACAAGATAGCTAATAATTCGCAATCAAAATCCTACAGGTGATTAGAAAGGGGAATTCAGTGGCCATATCTCCAGATTCTAGCTTTGAGTTAGCTGGGCTTAAAAGTGCATTTACCAGCAAGTCAGTGTTGCATTTCCTACTGTAGTGATGACCGAGCTTCCCCAGTAATTATACCTATACCTTTATACTAAAAACCATGATTGAGTGTCTGTTAAGAGTCTGCTTTTGCCTTTGCTGTCAGTGACCTTCTATTGACGGCAGTAGGACAGAATAAAAGACCAACTTTAATAGCCACATAACATGTAGCATTGCATACCTGGGGATAAAAAGCCCTGGTATAAAATAAGAATTTTATAATGTAGGATTTGTTTTATGAAAAGCATTATACCTTGAGCAAGTACAAAGATCAGTCATGATACACATCTGAGTGAGACTGTAAAGTTGTTGCTTCAGTTGTCATTGACCAATTACTGTTTTATTATATTTTCTTTTTATTTTTATGGTAGAGAATGCAGTTTTCCCACAATTAGTCCTTGAACACAAATACAATAACAATTTAGAGAGAGAAAAAAATGTAGTTTTATCTTTGCAAGGAGACCAATTGGAATTCAGTTTTGCATGTAGTTGCATTCCAATAGTTCATTCCAAAGATATCTTGTAATTGGTGCTTTTAAAAGCAACCAAGAGGAAATTTGTTCTCTTTGTCTATACCTGTTATGAAAATATTACAGTTCCTAGAAATTTTATATTTGCTTCAGCAGAATAGATTTGTAAGAATACGAGTGATACAGGGTTCTGCGGCCCATAGGACAGTCCAGACAAACGGGTCTTTGTGCTCTTTACGAGTGTGACCAGGGCTCTCTTGTTTAAAAAAAAATAAACGAACAACAAAATTCCTTATTGTATTTTAAAATACTCAAAAATAATTATTAGTACACTTTTTAAAATCTGAGGGTAAGTAAACAGCTAAATGCATATATTTTGAACAAGTTAGTACACATTTTTAAAAAATTTTATTTATTTATTTATTTATTTATTTAATTTATTATGTGTATGAGCGTACTGTCTGCATGTAGGTTTGTGCACCTGTGTCGTGCAATGCCGCGGTGGTCAGAAGAGGGTGTCAGATTCCCCTGGAACTGGAGTTCTCCTGGAATTGGAGTTACAGACGGTTTTTGGCCACCATGTGGGTGCTGGGGATCGAACCCAGGTCCTCTGCAAGAGCAGTTGGTGCTTTTACCGCTACGCCATCTCTCCAGCCCCCTGTACACATATTTTATGAGAAATGCATAGCTCTTTAATTTTTAAGTGATTTTTGGTGCTGGAGCTTGACCCCCCTGCAAGGTGCATAGTCTGCTACTGAGCTATGCCCCTACCAAGCCCTTTAATTTTTTTAGCATAACTTTTGTGACCCTGCCCCTTCTTCTTGTCACACTCTTCTGGGGGAGCAATGCCTTCCTGGTATAAGGAAGGTACCTTGTATTTAGGAGGGAAAGAAGCTTCCCAGTAATGGCTGCCATTGCCTTTGCCCAGGCCCTCCTGGGTAGGTCTACAGAGGAATACTAAGTCCAAGACACGTGCTTTCTAGAACATTTGGTTATCAAAGAATCAAGCACTAAGTTCAAACATTTTCCTTTCTATACATTTCCTGGTGCTTCTTCAGGGGTTTCAATTGGAGAACACAACACACACCCCCACCCAAAAACTATAGCTATACCACAGTGACTTAATAATAATAATGCTCCTGTTTAAGGAGCCTACTATTCATAGTAAATGTTAAAGTAGACTTTAATAGAGCTTGCTCAGTTAGCGTCTAGTTTGCTTCTGTTTGCATGAAAAACATGTTTACCTACACTAAGGCTGACACTGACTGTGTGAGGCTTACATAGGGACAAGGCAGATATTCCCGTGTTACCCTGTCATTCTCTACTCAAATATGTCTATGTCTTACTACTTTGGAGAATGTAAATTTATCCTGACAAAAAACTACTTCATGAGTATGATATGTGTGTCCAAAAACTTTACAATTATTTTCTAGTGAGAGTTAAGAATATATCTAAATATATATGCTATATTACATAAAACATATAATGCATATTCACCACATGCACACAAATTATATATATAATCTAATATGTATTATATTATATGTGATATATAATTTATAAATATAATTACAGCAGTTAAAAATAGTGTTGGCAATTATTATCAAAGAAATACTTTAAATATTGAGGCAATGGGGGCAACATTATATTCATATATTTAAAATATGAATTATGATTTAATTGGTATATATTGTAAGCTTATATCAAAACACTGCATTTCACCCCCTAAGTACATACACTATTTGTCAATTAAAAATAAAATGGTAAAACTAAATATGTACTATCAAAATCTCAGCCTAACAGATTGCCATCTGTTAAAAGATACTTTCATTGTAAAAAATACGTTAGACTTTTTATTTGGTATTGTCTGTGAAGCCTGAAGCAAACTTTGAAAAGTTACATATGTATTGAAGAATGCTCCCAGTTTTCTCCAAGACAGCACAAATGAAATAATAAGATTTGGCTTTTACAAGACAATGATAGGAAAGGGATAAAGTGCTTAAAGGGAATTTAAAACATGTTTTCATATGGTACACTTGTTTTTTTTATATTTGCCTACATATGTATTGACAAAACTTATGATCTGAAGAAAAAAAAAACTATTCCCATTTATATCCACTGTCTTTCAAATCAATTATTAGTTATTGAACAAATGTTACAAATTTCTCTTTGATATTTGAAAATAACTTAGACCTTTAAATTGAACAAAATGTGTAGGACATAGTATTTTTTGTATGCCAATAAATGAAATTTTTAAAGCGATTTATGATTAATGATCTGTGAAACTTAAAAGAAAGAATATAAAATGGAGCAGGAAGTAGCTTCATGCTTTTTGAACTTTATTTCTTATACACTGAAATCGATATAAGGGAAGTCAGAGTTAGGGAAGACTGTCACTATGTAGAACTTAACAGAAATAAAGATTAATATTTGAAAACGTATGCCAAGTGGTAAAGTTTGGGCCTATTAGTTTGTGGAGTTTAATTTCTCACAACTCACCAAGTTAAGCAGCAAACAATGACTGGTGAGATACTGAGATTTTCCTATGGAAAAAGCCAATCCATGGCTTGAGAAGAATGATTGGTGGACTCTGGTCCTCCCTGAGACCCAAGAAAGGCTCAGTTCTGAAGGAAGCTCTGCTCTGAGTTCTGCTTCATTTCATAACCCTTTGGTTCTGACTTTAATTCTTCAACTTGCTTTGGAGAGGCCGAAAAGGTACAGATCTTGTTCACAAGCATGCTCTGACTCTGTCTCTTAAACCCACCCTAGCTTTATTTTCTTAAGTGACTTAATCAAAGGTAATTCGAGTTCACATTTTTCTATCAATGGCTGTATTTAAAGAGGTCTTATCTGATTTCCATCACCAATTACAGGCTTGCATTTCTTGTTTATATCCATCTCCTAGCTGACAGGGGCTGGGGTTGGCTTCGATAGGAAGTCAAGCCTTCATCTCATGTCAGAAGTCCCTAAAGCACATTTGTTCTGGTAAAATTATATGTCGGGAATGATGGCCTCTAATGCGAAATGAGGATGTGGTGGCACGGGGTGGTCCCTGCCACTTTGTTTGAAAAATAAATTGTGAAACCTCAGTAGTAAATATTTGCCTGAGAGAGCACAGTGGGAGGGAGATTACAGTGCTGGGGAATATCGCCGTTAAGAGGGCTGAAGTCAGAGGTTAACGTAACAGGAGTTGGGCTAGTCAAAGAGGTCACTGTGGGTTGGCCCACTCAGCACAGAACTCCTAGATGACTTTTAACTATTTTTGGCAAGATAAACATCATATGTCCCTGCCTTTGGGAGCAAAGAACAAAGGTCGAAGACCCAGGGGGATTAACTTCTTAAAAAGAGATACAATATTTAACTTGGCTGCTCTCAAAAGGCCCAGCTTTTCAGGCTGGCTTTCCTTAGTAGTGGAATTTCAGGTTTTGTTTTAAACAAATAGAGTATCTTTTAGAAGTGGAGATTCAAACTTTGCAAACTCAACACCACAAGAAATGGCTGATTAGAAGCTGAAGTTTCAACTCCTACTTCCTTGAGAGGCATGGTGGTTAGACTTGTACTATGGCTGTGCGCCCAGGACCCTTCAACACAGTCCTCTGAACCTCCTTTAGGGACTCACTGAACTCTGGAATCCCCCCACAATAAGCACCTGCTTTGAGCCCTCTGGTCTGTACTAGTCATCTGCTCTCTATCTAGTCCCAGTGGACTTCAGAGTTTCCATGCTTCCTAGTCAGCCTCACTTAGCACTGACATCATTTAGCTCAGAGTCACTCTGGAGGTAGTAGATTGCCTCAGCTTCTTTCTCACAGGAAAAGTTGGACAAGTGATTTAACTTCACTGTTCCTCAGTTTTGTCAAGCTGTCCACGGCAATGCTATCAGCCTCAGAGGTCTGACATGAGTTGGTGAGTTAAAGTGGACCATGGTCCCATATTCACAATTCTCAAATCCAAAATCTTCTGTAACCTGAAAAAAAAAAATCCCTCAATAAGTTTCTAGTAAATCCATTTGGCAAAACCTGCCCTGAACTGAAAGAAACTATTTCCAGACTTTATTCCATTGAGTATGAATATCCTGTGTTTTAGGTGCAGAAAAAAAAAACATGTCTGATTATGGAGTGTTGCCCCAGACTTCTATGGTCACTTATATGTTCTAAAGGGGTTGCATCACCATTTTCACATCTTTAACAAATATGAATTCTAAGCCATATCTCATTCCAAAGTTTCAGATAAAGATGTTTGCTTAGTGATACTCAGAAACCATCAAAAGTTGTCCTCAAAATAATAATAATTATTATTATCATCTCTTAAATATTTTATTATCTTTCCACCCATCTATATTTGGCTGTGTTTATAGCACCACACATGAGTTTTGTCCCTAAGTACAATTAGGTAGCTATTGTTACCCTAATGATAAAGTGTCACTACTGCCTCAATGCAGTATGCATTGGTCATCGATGTGGTTATTACACCTTAAAGCTGGGATTGATGTGCTCCCTTAGCAGCTTGCATAGAGCTATTAGAGCTAACCTTCAGGAGAGGCGGCTTCCAGTTCTGTTCCAGCTTCATTACTCTAAATCTTGTGTCTGAGGTCATATCCTGTCTTCAGAAATACAGTCTTACCTTCATGTTCTGGGGGTCAATCAAAGGTTCTGGCAATGGTCTGTAATTTTTGGAGTTTTTGGATTACCCTAGCCAACAACTCAAAGGGAGGTTTCTCATGTCTGACACTGTTTCTTGTTATGTAGCCTTCAGCTTTATACACGGACTCATGTAGAGATAGTATATGTGTAATTTTCAGTAGGTTTCTGACTAATATTCTCTCTGGGTTTTTATACTATCTAGGCATCATATATCTCTCCTCTCTTTCTCCCTGACTCTCCCTCCATATACTCCCCATTTAAAGTACCCCTATTTTCCCCACTTCTTCCTTGAGGATAACTGTCTCATATGCCCCCTTCTCTTGAGCGCCTTCTCCCCTTTGCCCCCACAGTTCCTTATGTACCTCTCCTCCCAAACCCCAAGGGTGTTGTTACATCCCTAGACAAATGTAACATTTTACTACGAGCAAAATATGGACCCTTATATTTACAAACAAGTATCCTAGTGATCACACATCAAAAAAGTTTATTTTGCAACACAGAGATTATTATAGAGCTCCACAACTGGTCATACACAGAGATTGTCTGTGAATTTATTTAGCTTAAGTGACACATCTACAATGCAAGTGCTACATCTAAGGCTCACAGAACATAGTGGAACAAGAGGTAAAGAGAACACTAATACATCTCTCAGTTCTCATCAATAAAGTTTCCTGTATTAAATTCCACCCACCAAGAGCTCAGGAACCATTCTGGAAGAGAGGATAGAAAGATTGTAAGAACCAGAGAGGAGGTCAATGATCATATGGAAATAGTCCTACAGGCTCCTGGGACCTTGATCATATGAAACTATAGCAAACCTGTTGGCATGAACAAGACCCTTGCAAACTCAACCAGACAAAAACCCAGCATAGAACTGTGGAAATGGACAGCAGATTCCTTCTTAGCCAAGGGACTACTGGCAGCTGATTACTACTGGTTGGAAAAGAGCTGACCTTCTTATAGGATGGGACTGTAATAGGCTGACTAGACATTATGGGTGAACTTGCGCTGGGGACACTAACTGGACTCAACAGGCCTTAATGAAAATGACAGAATGCATGAATCCCTGCGGAGGTCATGGGAGGGAACCAATGAGGAAGGAGGTAAAGATGATTAAGATATTCTATATGAAAGACACAAAAATTCAATACAGTTTTACAAAAAATATTTTATTGAGATTTCTGCATTTTTATATAATAGATCTCGATCAAATTCAAACCCCCTACCCCCCAACTTGATTTCTTGATTCTGTAATAGGTGTTAAGCCCTATCCAAGCAAGCATTTGTAGCAAGATGTCCCTCTGCAAGTTCATTCCCTGCAGTCTTGTCAGCCTCCCTGGACTCACCCCCTTACAGAAGAGTTACCCTCCCTCACTCAGCATTAACCAGGTGCCAGTAGCTCTTTGGCTGGGTGAGGACCTACTGTCCACTTCCCTTATTCTCCGCTGGGTTTGTATCTGATCGAGTCCGCATGGGTCTTGTGCATGCTGTCACCAAGTTGGCAGTTCATTTGAGCAAGTTCCCAGTGCCCTGAACATCTCTGTTTCCTTACCTGCATGCACCAACCCTAGCTTGTTACAATCTTTCTGCCTTCCCTTCTGAAATGTCCCTGAGCAATGGGTGGCTATGGTATCCAGGGACATGCACTCTACAGTTTCTTAAAACTTAACCAGCTGTGGCTTTCTGTGTGCATGACACTCTGTTTTATAAGGAAGCTTCCCTGTGAGAGTTGAGGGACGTTTTAATACGCTCTCTACCCACTGTTCTGCTAGGTTCCATGAACCTTAGGTGTCAAGGTTCCACTGCTGATATATCATTTAGGACTGTGCATCTCTCAGACATATATTCTCTGTGTGTGACCAGTTGTGGAACTCTGCAATGTCCTCCATCTGTTGCAAAAGAAGCTTCTTTCATGAGTGGCATACAGTATGCTTGTCTGTAAATGTATTTATAGACATTTAGGATCTATATTTAGCATTTTGATCTTTTTGAGACAGGGTCTCCCTGCAGCACTAACTGGCCTAAATCTTCCTATATAGACCAGACTGGCCTTAATCTCACAGAGATCCTCAAGCCTCTACCTGTCCAGTGCTGGGCCTAAAGGCCTATGCCATCATACACAGCCAAAAATTGTTATTTTTATCCTAAGACCTGGGACAGTTTATGGCACAAAGTAGACACTCAAAATATCCTAGTGGTGTTCTGTTAAGAACACTTGGGAGGCAGAGGCAGGTGGATCCCTGTGAGTTCAAGGCCAGCCTGGTCTACAGAGTGAGCTCCAGGCCAGCTGGGACTAAAGGGAGACCCTGTCTCAAAAAAAAAAAAAACTACCATAAAAAGGAAACATATTGGTCATGTACAAATCATCATGGGCTCTTCTTATAAAAGCTTGGCAAAGCCAAGTGGCTTATCCATTGCCTTACACTTAGTAGCTGAAATAAAATTGCCCAACAGACAGGTTCACACCAAAGCATATGCACAAAACTAGTTAGCACATGGCTAACACTGACACACACTGATATCCATGTCTGCTCAGTCGTGGTTCCATTTAGATGGTATTTGAATTCAGGTTTCCAATGACATTTTTAAGGTCTGTGCTTTTGGTTGATTTTTTTTTTCTTTTGTTGAAATTTATGTTGATGTTAATTAAAGCAAGAATCTTGGAACAAAGATCAAGGGCATCAGGTACTTGTGTAGTAATGTACATACTTTAATCTGCTCATAGCACCAAGTAGTGCTACAAACTTAGCCACTGTTCAATCGATGAACTAAAATGAAACAACACAGGCCCATGTCACACATGGTTCCTGCTCGTTCATCAGTGAACTTCCTTCTATACTACAGAGCAGCCAATATCTGAATATTAATATCTGAATACTAGTTATTTAATATTTGTATTTCATGTTATCTCGAATGTTTATAACACAAAAAGTAGTCCCAACATCTACTTCTTTTACATCTGAGAGAAAAGATGTTGTTATTTGTGATTAACTTCACCCTTTATTATGTAAGCATTGGATGAATTATTTATGGATGTGTGATATGCAAGAAGAAAATTTCTCTCTCTCTCTCTCTCTCCCCTCTCTTTGTCTCTCATATGTTTGTGTGTGCTAACTCAAAACTATGTCATTTTCTGAGGCTTCTAAATTATTTTTGATATTATATTTATATATTTTAATGCTTTTATTGATGTTTTGTGTATTTCAGACATCATTTCTCAGTTCATTTAGACATGTTCCCCTTTCCTATCCCCCACCCCCATCCCCAGATCATGCATTCTGCCATAAATGTCCTGCCTCTTTCTCTCCATCTTTTTTTTATGCCAATGCAAACCAAGGCTTGAAAGCAAGTACGTTTCCATCCTGTCTACAACTTACTCTTCCCAGTCTTACTATAACCATGAAAAATACAGTCAGGTTACCCCACTGAAGGGATAGGAGAGCTATCTGATCAGCTCTAAATCATCCAAGTCTGTGCTCCGCCAAACCAACCAGCTCTGAGCTCACTCATCAGCTCATTCCAAATGCTGGAGCAGGTCCAGGTGATTCCAACAGAGCCCAGCTGAAGAGAAGATCTTCACAGTCAACCCCTAGACTTGAAATAGTAGGAAATAGTAAATGGTTGATGTTTTGTTATGGCTTGGGTTACAACAAAGTCTACTAGAATTCACTCCTCTGCCTCTTCTCCCTTGCCCATTGGAATGAATGAAATTGGCTTCCAACTCCAGTTGTTTTTTTTAATTTCATTGTTAAATCTTTATATTATTTTATGTGTTCAAAGAATGATAAATTCATGTTTCACTATTAGCAGTAGCGCAGGGCTATTATTATAGCCCATACTTACCTACTAAACACAACATGCTTGGCTCTGAATGAAATTAGAGAAGATTCATTGCAGAAAGTTTCACCTTCAAGAGCAGAGTTAACTTATTATGCAAAGTGCCAAAGAGGAAATAGTTTAGGTTTTTTGGCCACATGGTGGCTATGACAGCAACTTGGCACTCCTCAGAAGTGTCCATAGAACAAAAAATTAGCCATAGCTCTGCTCCAATAAAAATTGCTATTTATGAAAACATGACAGGCTGAATTTGTCCCACAGGCAGTAGTTTGTCAATCACTGATCAAGAAACCAACCAAGTCCATGATGTCAAATTTCTTTTTTTTTTTTATTGTATTTATTTATTTATTTTTAACAAATCTAGACCCGTGTTCCCGCTCATTCCCCCACCCCGTCAGAGCTCGTGCATTCTGCCAAACATGCTTTCCATCTCTTAGTCTTTCTCAATATTTTCCATGGGGACGTTGACTGTTTTGAGCAGAAGTTCACTGTTTCAGTCAGTTCTTTGATGCAGTATTTTCTGTTGTTGTTGTTGTTTCCAAAATGCATTATGTCCAACTGCTTTGTACAGAAGCTCAGGGGGCCCTACACAAGAAATACTTACAACTGGGTAATTGGCACTAGCATCCACAGATGAGGGATACCATTCGTCGTTTGTTTTTCTGGGACTGTGTTACTTCACTCAGCATGATGTCCTCTAGCTCCAGCCATTTTCCTGCAAAGCTCGTGATGTCGTCTTTCTTTACTGCTGCATAGAACTCCATTGTGTAGATGTACCACATTTTCTCTATCCACTCGTCAGTTGAGGGGCATTTAGGTTGGTTCCAGCTCTTTGCTATTGTGAAGAGAGCTGAAATAAACATGGCCGTGCATGTATCTCTGTGGTGGCGTAAGTCTTGAGGGTACATGCCCAGGAGTGGTATGGCTGGGTCGGGTGGCAAGTTCATTCCAAGTCTTCCAAGGGTTCTCCACACTGCTTTCCATAGTGGCTGTACGAGTTTACATTCCCACCAGCAGTGGATGAGTGTTCCCCTTTCCCCACAACCTCTCCAGCACTTGGTATCATTTGTTTTCTTGATCCTAGCCAGTCTTACTGGAGTAAGATGATATCTTAAAGTGGTTTTGATTTGCATTTCCTTAATGATTAGTGATGTTGAGCAGTTCTTGAGGTGTTTCTCAGACATCTCTAATTCCTCGCTTGTGAAGTCTCTGTTCAGTTCTTTGCTCCATCTATTGAGCGGGTCGTTTGTTTTCTTTTTTCTTTGTTTTTTGAGTAGTTTATATATTCTGGAAATCAATGCTTTGTCAGATGTATCTGCAGTGAAGGTTTCCTCCCACTCTGTGGGATTTCTCTTCACTTCCTTGATTGTTTCTTTTGATGTACAGAAGCTTTTGAGTTTGATGAGGTCCCATTTGTCAATTGTCGACCTTAATTCTTGTGCAGCTGCTGTCTGATTTAGGAAGTCTTTTCCTACGCCTATGTCTTGTAGTCTGCTGCCAACTTTTTCTTCTATCACCTTCAGAGTTTGGGGTTTCACGTTGAGGTCTTTAATCCATCTGGAGTTGACTTTTGTACAGGGCGAGAGGTAGGGGTTTAATTTCATTCTTCTACAAGTGGTGATCCAGTTTTGCCAACACCACTTGCTGAAGATGCTGTCTTTTCTCCATTGTGGTTTCTTGGCCCCCTTGTCAAATATGAGATGGCTGAAATT
>VZQC01015323.1:2141040-2190161 GCA_009823505.1 Rhizomys pruinosus | reverse complement strand
TTTAAACTATACTACAGGGCTATAGTCATAAAAACAGCCTGGTACTGGCACAAAAACAGACCTGTTGACCAATGGAACAAAACCGAAGATCCAAATCTGAGCACATACAATTTCAGCCATCTCATATTTGACAAGGGGGCCAAGAAACCACAATGGAGAAAAGACAGCATCTTCAGCAAGTGGTGTTGGCAAAACTGGATCACCACTTGTAGAAGAATGAAATTAAACCCCTACCTCTCACCCTGTACAAAAGTCAACTCCAGATGGATTAAAGACCTCAACGTGAAACCCCAAACTCTGAAGGTGATAGAAGAAAAAGTTGGCAGCAGACTACAAGACATAGGCGTAGGAAAAGACTTCCTAAATCAGACAGCAGCTGCACAAGAATTAAGGTCGACAATTGACAAATGGGACCTCATCAAACTCAAAAGCTTCTGTACATCAAAAGAAACAATCAAGGAAGTGAAGAGAAATCCCACAGAGTGGGAGGAAACCTTCACTGCAGATACATCTGACAAAGCATTGATTTCCAGAATATATAAACTACTCAAAAAACAAAGAAAAAAGAAAACAAACGACCCGCTCAATAGATGGAGCAAAGAACTGAACAGAGACTTCACAAGCGAGGAATTAGAGATGTCTGAGAAACACCTCAAGAACTGCTCAACATCACTAATCATTAAGGAAATGCAAATCAAAACCACTTTAAGATATCATCTTACTCCAGTAAGACTGGCTAGGATCAAGAAAACAAATGATACCAAGTGCTGGAGAGGTTGTGGGGAAAGGGGAACACTCATCCACTGCTGGTGGGAATGTAAACTCGTACAGCCACTATGGAAAGCAGTGTGGAGAACCCTTGGAAGACTTGGGATGTCAACTTTCTTTATCACTGCATAGAACTCCATTGTGTAGATTATGAACTTTGCAGGTAAATGGATGGAACTTGAAGCCATTATGCTAAGTGAAGTTACAGTTCCAAAAAACAAACGGGGAATGGTTTCCCTCACCAAATCCCCAGTTGAAAGCCAAGCTGAGCATCGTTATTGTGATATTACTTTTTATCTGAAAGCAACTGGGCTGTTATAATGTGAATCTCTTAATGGGCCCTAGAATTAACTTACCACTTATTTTCAGACATTGTAATCACCATATATGGATGAAAGGTATGTATTCGTATCTTAGAATAATATAAAATTAAAGAGAAAAAATGTGAATTCTTAAACATATTTCAGAATTAACATACACTTTATTTCCAAAGGACATAACTCTGGTACATATGTGCTCTTTATATAGGCACATTTTGGAACACTACAAATGGGAGGGAACAATGACAACATAAGGACTGGGTCAAAGAACTGATACAGTTAAATTCTGCCCAAAACAATAAACCTCTGAAGAAAAAATCCTTTTAAAAGACTGAGAGAAAGATGCAGGACATGTATGACAGAATCCATGAATTGGGGTGGGGTGGGGAACAGAGAGAAGGGAGTATGTCTAAATTGAACAGAAAAATTATGTATGAAATATACACAAAACATCACTAAAAGTATATATAAAAAAGAAACCAAGTCACACAACTCTGCTATCATCACACAAAACAATACATTACAGCAAGTCATTGACTTTTATTTCTTCTTTTTTTACTGGGATAAAGACATAGCATGAGATCTACCTTTTTAGTAAAATTTTAAGTGTATAGTATGGTCTGGTTAGCAATGTGTGCATTTCTGTACAGGAGATATTTATATTTCTTTTATTCTTGCCTGCCGAAAACACTATACCACCAAACAGCTTCTCACTTACTCCCCTCACCCCCCAACCCCAGTTCCATTCTGCTCCTTTTACTACTTTCTGCTTCTGTGGGTTTGACTCCTTCAGATATCCCATGTACGTGGGATCATGGAGAAGCTGTCTTTCTGTGACTGGTTTGCTTCAGTTAGTGCAATGTCCTCCAGTGTCAACCTCATGGGGTTAGGATAAGATATTCCTATTGTCGGAGGTTGAGTAAAACAGCATTACATGTCTATACATTCTGTATCCATGTATCATTACATGTCTATACATTCTGTATCCATGTATCACGTGATGTGTATTAAAATTTCCATATTATAGCTATTGTGAGAAATGTTTCAATAAACAGGAACTGGAACTGTCTGCTCATTGTTAAGTTATTTTGGATAAATACCTAGAAGAGGAATTCTTTGACCGTATGGTAGCTTTATTTTTCCAAAGGCTGGAAGTTAATGTCTGCTGTCTTTCTAGATCACTTCCCACTCTTGTTTTGGAGACAGGGCCCTTCACTGGACCTGGAATTGATCCATTTGGCTGAATTGGCTGGTCAGTGAATTCAGGGATCCTCCTGACTCTACATCTTCAGTGTTGGGAGGGCAGATGCACGCTGCTCTGCCTGGCTTTTATGTGCATGCTGGGGGCAGAACTTGGGTTTCTGTGTTTGCTGAAAAGCACTTTACTGACTGAGTCATCTTCCCGGCCTATTTTCAGTGTTTTTCTTCCTGAGAAACTTCCATCCTGTCTTTCATTGCAGTTCCAGCCTCCCAACCAGTTACTCCATTTTCTACTCCTATTGCATTTCACAAAGGATTCAGTTTCGTCACATCATCTCACTAATACTTATTTTCATTTCTTGTGTGTGCAGGTGTGTGTGTGGGGGGGGGGTGTAAAATGACCATATTAACTGTTATGAGTGATAGCTCATATTTTCCTTGGATTTCCCTCTGATTAGTGCTGTTGATCATTTTTTTTATATTTGACAGCTGTTTATATATCATCTCTGAAGAAATTTGCATCATTTACTCATTTCAATATCAAGTTGTTTGGAGTATTGTTGCTACTGAGTTGTAGTAGTTAAACATGAATTTTTGGATATTAATTCCTTGGGAGGTATAATAAGTAAAAAATATTTTCTTCCATCCTATAAATTTCCCCTCCATTTTGTTGTTCCTTTTCCACAGAAGGAACCTTGTGGTTCATGTACCTCAGTTTATCTATTTTTGCCTATCCTGACTTTAGTTATGCTAATATCCAAGAATTAGTGCCAAGACCAACTTAATGAGCCTTTTTCCTTTAGGATTTTCATATTTCAGTTTCTACAGTGAAGACTTCAGTTCATCTTTTTTTTAAATTTTTATTTACTTATTATTATTATTTTTTTATGTGTATGAGTGTACTGTCTGCATGTAGATTGGTGCATCCGTATTGTGTAATGCTGCAGAGGTCAGAAGAGGGATTCGGATTCCCCTGTAACTGGAGTTAAAGACGGTTCTTAGCTACCATGTGGGCGCTGGGAATCAAACCTGGGTCCTCTGCAAGAGAAGTCGGCACTCTTAACTGCTGAGCCATCTCTTCAGCCCCGACTTCAGTTCATCTTATGTTGATTTCTGTGCATGGTGTTACATAAGTGTCCAATTTTATTCTTTTGCATGGAGGTCCAGTTTCTCCACCATTTGTAGAGGACACCATCATTTGTTCTCCATGCAGATTAGCACCTTCATCAAAGATCACTGGCTCGAATGTGCATGGATTTGTTTGGGGCTCTCTGTACTGTCCCACTGGTGAATCTGACTAGATTTATAGTGGGACTATGCATGAATATCCTTCAGCGTTTGTCCATCCACTGGGTCCACCAAGAGTCCCATCCCTGTAAGATACGGTTGTTCCTCCTCCCAGTAGCAAAATGTTCTGTAGGCTTGGTTAGGATTTCTTATCCACTTCCCAGTGTCTATGCTGGGATTTTGTCTTGTTTAAGCTTGTACAGGACTTGAGCATGCTGTCATTATTGCTGCTAGTACATATGAGTAACTAAGCAACTGTCTAGAAGATTCTGACTCTATAGGATGTATACATAAGAGAGTACATTAAATTGGGCAGGAGGGACAATTGCAGATAGGAGAAGGAATCTAAATACCATCAAACCATAATGTATGAAAAGGGCAAAAATCAATAAAAATTAAATCGAAGAAAGCATTGTCTGGGTTATTTGGTATAATTTCTGCTTCCTTGTAGTTCTTAGTTTAGTTTAGTCTTGTTTTCTTTTCATTATGCAGAATACACCATTAAATTTTGGTAGAAATTGCACTGAATTTATAGATTGTTTTGGGTAGTATATCAATTTTAGCAACATTAAGACTTCCAAACCATAAACCTGATACTCTTTTCATTTGTTTTTATTTCACACAGGTTCTGTGTATATTTTCAACAACAGGTTGATTTCATTTTCTTTCAAAATATATATAATTGTTTAAGGCTGTTATAAATAGGATCACTTTCTTACTATCATTTACATATTGTTCACTGAGTGTATATAAATATATAGCTGAAATTTTCAATTTTGAGCTTTATGTCCTGCTGCTTTTTGCTACATTTGTTGCTTCTAAATTTGTGTACATGTTTCCTTTAGGATTTTCCATGTATGAGATCATGCCGCCAGTCAAAGGACAATTCTACTCCTTCCCTTCTGATTCGTGTGTCTTTTATTTCTTTGTCGTGACTTACTGATACAGCTAAGATTTCTGGTACTGAGTTCCCAGGAACTAGTGAAAAATCACAGGTCTTCGGATTTTAGAAGAAGGACTTTAAGGTTTTCATTCTTTGATATTCCACGAGAGATTTTCAAGTATGGCTTTTGTTTTCTTGAGGCAGCATTTTCTGCTTCCAAGGTTGTTGAATGTTGAAGGTGTTGAAATTTGTCAAATGTTTTCTTTGTGTCTATTGATGTGATCATATGATTTTTACTCTTTTAGTTGGTGAATGTACTGAAGCACAAAATTTGGTTTTGTATATTGAAAACCATCCTTGCATGTCAGGTTTTTTAGTGTCCTTTTTCTGCTGTGATAAAAACACGGCAGACCAAAAGCAACAAGGAAAGAAAAGGGTTTATTTCTACTTAGGTCACAATCCATTATTGAAGGAAGTCAAGGAAGGGACCCAAAGCAGGAATGGAAGCAGAAGCCATGTTTCTTCTCCAGCTTAGGGTCAGCTCGTTTTCTTCTGTAGCTCAGGCCCACTGGCCTACAGATGGCATTGACCAACATCAGGTGGGCTGTCTTGCATCAATCATCCACCAAGACAACCCAGCACAGTCTGACCTAGAAAGTCCTTCAGTTTAAGGCTGCCTCAGATTACTCTAAGCTGTGTCAAAGTGACAGCTGAAGTAACTAAGGCACCAAGGAAAAGCCTTATCAGTTATTGATTATGATCCATCAGTAATACTGTAATGGTTGTTTCCATATAATAATTATTTTTTACATTTCTCAGGAATAACCTTATTTTTGTGAATCTTTATTTTTTGTGAATCTTTATTTTTATTGATGTTTCATGTATTTCAGACATTTTTCAGTTCAATTTAGATATATTCCCTTTCCCTTCCCCCCACCCCACCTCAGACCATGCATTCTGCCATACATGTCCTGCTCAATATAATACTGATTCATAAATGAATTTGGAAATATTTCTTACTATTTAATGTTTGGGACATAATTGCCATTAATTATTTCTTAAATTTTGGTAGAATTCTTCAGTGAAGCATCCGGTCCAGGGCTTTACTTTGTTGGTAGGTTGTAGTTTACTGATCTTAAAGTTTCATTAAAAATTCTTATTTTTATTTTCTTAGGAAATTTCCCATAAAACCAAATTGTTAGATCCATATTGCATGCTTCTCCCTATCCCCTCCATGCTAGAAGCAATCAACCCCTATGAGCCTCTGTGGGATATAATACATGCCCTCCAGAACAGTTTCTGGGCACCTAGCTATTTCTTTTAATTTCTTTTTAGAAGAAAATAATATTTTATTGAAGTTTTGTACATTTCATATATCATTTCTCAGTCCAATTTAGACTCATTTCCCTTTCCATGACCCCAATCCCACCTGAGTTCTATTTCTTTTAATTTACCATAACAACCAAGCATCTAGACAATCTTGGGTTCCATCGATGTCCCAAGACAACTGAGATAGAAGTCTAGAAGTCAGTCTGATAGCTAGTGCTTTGAGAAGCCAGAATGATTTGAGTGCTCCCTCAGAAGACAGAAATGGAATTTTTCTCCCACTTTTTCCACGCTGAGTTGGGGAGGGACTGGCAAGTCCTTTGCTTCTAATCACACTTTGTTCACAGTAGCCTCAACCTGGACTCTTTCCTGACCATGCTTAGATTCTGGTAAGAGAGTAACCCTTGGGCATCCCACAAAAAGTCCATGTGTTAGACAGGATTCAGCTTCCCTTTTCCCTCCCTAGATAGAAACTGGAGCTACTGTGAGCCACAGGGAGGGACTATGGAGTGAGAACTTCATGAATTTTCCTGCCAAATTCAATATATCCATTTTTACACTTGTTCAGAGTTTGGGAGCCTGTTTTCTGGATTTCTCCCAAAGGAAATCAGCCCATGTATTATTATTGAACTGAGTCTCCACAGGGAGAGAAGAGTCCGGGTATTGCTTTCCCAAAATTGTGCTGACCTCAGCAACCTCTCTTGATTTTTTTCCTCTTAATTGGAAATTGTATTGCCTTTGTGAAGTTTGCACCATGTAAAAAAGTGTCCTAATTTTTTAAACTTTAGAAATGAAAACAGAAACAGAGATAAGAGAAGGGAATGTTGGATACAGAGACCAGGATGAATGCGACCAGGAGTGTCACGTATGCTTGATTCCATGCACTAGGTCCTAGTTTCAAACTCCCTAACTTTATTCACCAAAGTGTTTTTTAAAATGTGCTGCTTCCAAACATATGATCAACAAATACACATGTTCATATCATAATTATTTTCAATGTTGAATTTTTCAAAGCCCCATTAGTTCTCAAATGATCAGTTTGCAATCATATTTTGTAATCATGCAGCACACATGCTGCAATGAACATAGTGTCCATTTATGTTTAATAAACGGTTGATAAATGAGTGAAGGATTCCATCAACCTTCAGAAGGCAGGGTGCACAAACAAGCTTCTTATCTTGTCATTCTATTGATATTCTTCAATAGAGAGCTACCAAGTGTAGCACGGTCAGGTCACTCCAGTGGAAAGCTGACGTCAAAGTAAGTCTCCACTGAGGCTGCCTTTTGCTTTTGTGTTTGTTTTTGTTTCAGACCAAGTGCAGCACTACACTTGTTATCTAAACTGTCTGAGGATAGAGTAGAGGGACAGGTCACTGGTTAAAAGCACACAAGGCTCTCCCAGAGGACCCGAGTTTGAATACTAGCACCCACAATAATCTCTTACTCCAGTTCCAGGAGATCCAACATTCCCTTCTGAGCTCTTGGGTCACTTTCACACAAGTGACAGGCACACATAGAGACACATACTTATACATATTGTGTATTATTTATTTATTTTTGAGAGAGGTTCTCCCTCTAATCCCACCTGTCCTGGGGCTCACTCTGTAGACCAGATTGGCCTTGAACTCACATATTGTGTTTTTAAAAAAGAAATGAAAACATGCTGTAGCTAATAGTTACCCTGATAACATCATTTTACAATTTCTTTTTTTTTTTTTTTTTTTTTTTTTTTTGGTCTTTTTGAGACAGGGTCTCCCTGTAGCCCCAGCTATCCTGGAACTCGCTCTGTAGACCAGGCTGGCCTTGATACACTTTCTATCACTCTAAAGATTATTGAAGATATACGTAGGCACACATACTGCGAATGTCTGACAAAAGGCCTTGTTTTTGACAGGTTCATTTTATGATACCTAGAGAGGAAAAGAGTCTCCTTTTATGAAACATTTTCTATATTATTTGAAGTTTTATAACAATAATTATTCAATTAACACTTGTGAAATTTAAAGTAATTATTTGCCATAAAATAAGCTAATATACACTGGTGTGATAATTCAGTTTACTCTTTATGTAGTGTCTGTATTCATTTGTGAAGATTTATAAATGGATAACTCTGCCACTGAATGGTGAGATAATAAACAGCAGAGTTAAAATTTCAGCCTGCTGGGCCACTATTGAATAGTCACACAATATGAAGTATATTGGAATGTAATATCATGCCTTTTGACTGGAAATCTTAGTTGATGCATTAATATCAGCATTTAACAGATCATTCTTCTTTTAGTTGTAATTTCCCCTGCTTTTCTGCTGTGATTAATTGGGATACAAAAACAAATCATTCCAAGGACAAATCTTGGCATCCAGAGTCCTCAATGATTTTTGTTAATGGTATTTGTGTGTGTGTGTGTGTGTGTGTGTGTGTGTGTGTGTGTGTGTGGTCTCTTTGAGACAAGGTCTCTCTCCCTGTAGCCCTAGGTGGCCTGGAACTTCACTACAAAGTTGACTTCCATCTCATAGAGATCTGTGTGCCTCTGCCTCCTAAGTGTTAAGGAGACCCAGTGTTAATAGTATTTTTATTCATGCTGATTTCTAATTCAGTGTCCACCAACATACCCTGACCTGGGATCTGGGGCCAATATTCTTTTTTAACCTGAGTGTCATCTCATTGTGCCCAAAGTAACTTAGCAGTATAACCTGAGCACATAACTGCTGATAAAGCACCAGCTTGCCATTTCAGCAACTCTTAGAAAAGTATCTTATGGCAAAGGGGCTGGAGTTGAAGAGGATGCTCTGACATTGGTCTGAGTATAATAGGAAAATTCTGTCTAAGCATTAGACATAACCAAGATTCTTTATAATAAAACATGTTATGAAACTATTCCATGCAGACAAATTTAAGACTTGAAAAATTCTAAAGCTTGATTGCTCATGAGATAACATTCCTAGCTTCCAATCATTCAACTTTAAAATACCTCAAGTTTACAATGATGCATCTAAAAAGCACTACCAAATCCTATTCATTCAACTCTAGTTCTTGAAATGGCATATGCCTTAGAGCTATAAAAATAACAGATGATTTTTGATAGCTTATCAGTTAACAGACTGCTTAGTTAGGATAGCACATTTTTATGCTAATGTCAGCAGAGGAGAAGAAAGGGGAAGTAGGAAAGAAAGTACCATGGAAGGCTAGAGAGAGTTAAAGTTTCTTTTTGCTCCCCATAATGATGGATTTTTATACTAGGTTTTCCTTACATAAAACAAGATGAAAACATTAATGACTTGGATATGTTTATACTTAAAACAGATCCTAGGCTAGATGAAGAAAGAGGAATATTCTTCCATGTTTAAATCCTATAAAATATGCTTTAGGGGCTGGAGAGATGGCCTAGCGGTTAAGAGCGCCGACCGCTCTTACAGAGGACCCGGGTTCGATCCCCAGCACCCACATGGCGGCTGAGAACCGTCTGAAACTCCAATTCCAGGAGAACTCCAGTTCCAGGGGAATCCGACACCCTCTTCTGACCTCTGCGGCATTGCACGACACGGGTGCACGGACCTGCATGCAGACAGTACATTGATACACATACAAAAAAAAAAAAAAAAAAAAAAAAAAAATATGCTTTATATTGAGAACAAAATAAATGATGAATCTAAATGGATTCATTGATGTGCTAGTGAGACAAAAGCATATTTTTGAAATGTCACTATAAGAATTAGGATTGCAATGAATTAATACCAGGAATTCAATACTTCTCAATAAAAACCATGGAAAGTTTCATAAAAGTGACGTTATATTAATGTAAAAACCAGGTTAACACTAGATTTCTCTAAAGACTTACTTTGGAGTAGATATTATACCCACAGAATCTTAGAGTTAGACAAAACCTACAGTTATATTGCCCCAACCTGTTATCCAAAGTCTATCCTGCCTTCTATAAGAGGGCATTATTATTAAGCTGGGACACTTAAAATTTGACACTTATTAAATATTAGATTTTAGGCATTATTAGATATTAATTCAGATGAATTAATAAGGAATATTGATAGCCAGGCCTGGTGTCAGGAGGAAATGGAAATCAGGAGGCAGATGTAGGTGCAGTTTCTGAGATCAAGGTTAACGTGGTTTATTCAGTGAGTTCCAGGTTATTTGGGGTTACTGGGAAACCTTTCCTCAAAAAGACTAAATAAGGCCGGGCGTGGTGGCGCACACCTTTAATCCTAGCACTCGGGAGGCAGAGGCAGGTGGAGCTCTGTGAGTTCAAGGCCAGCCTGGTCTACAGAGTGAGTTCCAGGACAGCTGGGGCCACAGGGAGACCCTGTCTCGAAAAAACCAAAAAAAAAAAAAAAAAAGTTAAAAAGACTAAATAAATAAGTAAATAAATAAATAATTTAAAATAGTATTGCCGAGAAAAGTGAATTTTACCTGGGGAAAGAAGGAAGAACAAAGTTTCCCAGGTAGATCAAGAAGAAAATGTTATTCAGAAGAGATTTAGGATAAAGGAAACAAATGTGTGTTCAAAGAATTTCACATGATCCACAAAGAAAAAAAATAATGCATCATGGGCTTAAGATTTATCTTTAACTGGAAGATTAAAAGAAAAAAAAAGAAAGCATCTTTATAAATGCCAATGGAAGATAGTTCCATAAATACTGGATCCATGAAATAATTATTTTGGGTTTTTTTTCTGTATTTTTGAGACAGGGTCTCCCTGTAGCCTCAGCTTACCTAGAACTCACTATGTAGACCAGGCTGGGATTGAACTCATAGAAATCCACATGCCTCTGCCTCCTGAGTGCTGGGATTAAAGGCATGTGCCACCAGGCCTGGCTGTTTTGATTATTTTGAAGAATAAATTGAAGATAATAGTGGTGATTACATTTGACTAAAGGCAGAACTAATTGCATGGAAAGGGAAATTTCCCTTAGATAATAGCTATAGTACATAACATCTCATATAAAATATAGTGAAGGGACAGACATCCACCAGGACAGGAGAGATGAGAAATCAAATCATATAAGATGTGTCATAGTGCATAATCTCTGCAAGTTCCAAAGGTGAAAGAGCAAGGAATTCCTTCTGAGCCTGTGGAATAAGTGACTTCAAATTTCTCCATCATTAGACATGAAGATGAAGAGAAAGCTGTGAAGAGAAGACAGTACTTAATGCCTTTGGTTGCCCAGCTAATGACTAATAATCCTTTAGAAACTGAGTACTGAGGCTCAGTACCATAGCCTTTCTAAATCCTAATTCTAAAACATTGTATATAGAATTGAGTTTCATAGGAAATTTTATTAACAAATATTTTTCTTCATTCTTCCAAGTATGGTATATGCCAGACATCACATGGAATGAAGAACTGGGACATTAAAGTTTGGTTCATTTGTGAAATTTGAGTAAATTAGGTTAAATTAACCATAGACAAAGAGGAAAGAAGTAAAAGCATGTCCTCCCATATTTCAAGGTCAGGAAAGATCCTAGCAAAGATACTGGATGATATATGCAAATCCAGATTTTAAGTAGCTTTGAAAATACCAAAGTAAGAAAGTTTGAAGAAAACATAGGAATTATTATGCCAAAGTCATGGTTTATTTAATAATATAGGCTGATGAATTTACTAAGTCTAGAAAAATACATGAAACATACAGAAGGAAAGAAAGTTTTCCTATTAAAGTTACAGATTAAAAATTCAAAAATAATCACAACATTCATGTGATTATTTTTCTGATTATTTAAATGTGAATACATTGAAGTGAAGAAATAGAAAATATATACAGAAATATTTTAGATCATATGTTGGGCAAATTTTCTTCAATAGTTAATTTCTTGGTGTGTCTTCTGTTATGTCTAAATCTATTGCTACTTGATGGTGGTACTTTGATAATACTATTTCATTTTGCTATGAGCTATATTAAAGGAGAACCTGCTTATACAGAACCAAATTATATTCTTTTTTGTTGTTGATGTTTTCAGCTTCACAGTCATATATTTATTAAATATTAGTAAGATCTGATAAGTAATGAGAACTCTTTTAGTAATTGGTCATATTCAATATTATATCAAGCACTGAACCATCCCATAAGTTACAGAAGAAAAGTTACTAAACATCACAAAATATTACAGAAAGTAAAAGGACAAAAAAATACCCCTCAAATAAGCCAGAGCCAGGTAAACCTTCCACTAAGCTAATTAAATTTGGAGGAAAGAAAATTTAAAGCTTATAAATCCTTCAAATATTCAAAGTGAATAAAGAGTTCTGACAAACTTATTGCAAGATAATAAAACTCTAGAATAAATAAGTCAAAAGAAAACTAAATGCTTTGACTTCTCTAAGACATGAAAATGACACTGGAAAACATTCACCTCAAACTTCTTTTAGAGTTATTTCATGATAAATGCATGACTAAAATACTGCTACAAATAGCATAGCCTGTTTAATTTAAAAATTGCTAACTTAAGATTAAGAATGAGAAAAAATTGTCTTTTGACACATTAGAAGATAGTTTTGGAATCTCTAATAATAGATCACTTGCAAGCTAAAATATCAGAGATTAAGACTGGAAACAAAACATGCAACTGTCATAATTCACAGATTATTATATTATGTAATTAAGCAATTTGTATGTCTGGTTACAAGAAATAGTCGATTAAGTATGATTACCCACTAAAAGTTGAAGAAAATTATAGTGTGTGCCCTTTCATATCATAGAATAATGGTAATAATGTTATTATTTAAAAAAGCATGTCAAAACTAACTTTTTTTTTATATTTAGGCTGAAGAGTTTAATGGAAAACTGTGAGTTAGGTTCTAACAACATACACCTCTCCACTTTTTTTAACATTTTTAAAATTTTATTTTATTATTTTTATGTGTATGAATGTACTGTCTGTATGCAGGTCTATGCACCCATGTCATGCAATGCCATGGAGGTCAGAAGAGGGCGTCAGATTCCCCTGGAACTGGAGCCAAAACCAGCTTCCAGCCACCATGTGGGTGCTGGGGATCGAACCTGGGTCCTCTGCAAGAGCAGTCGGTGCTCTTAACCACTAGGCCATCTCTCCAGCCCCATTTCTCCACTTTTTTTATTGAGGTTTTGTGGATTTCATACAAGATGCCTTATTCAAATTTGGCCCATTCCCCCCTCCTTGCTCCCACCCCACCAGAGCTCATGCCTTCTGCCATACATGTCTTTCATCTTTTTCTCAGTCTTTTTTGAACTTTTGGGTGCAGAAGTTTACTGTTTTGGGCAGAAGCTTATTATTTCAGTCAGTTCCTTGACCCAGTCTTTGTTGTTGTTTTGTTGTTCATTCCAATTTGTATCACTCCAAAATATGCCACACATGTACCAAACATGGCACACAAATTATGACGTCTGAAAATAAACTATAGTTTAATTCCAAAATATGTTCAGGGATTCACATTTTGATAGTACATTTGGATTCAGGTAAAGAAAAAAATATTATTTTACATTGCTACATTACATAGCAAGTTGATGAGTAATATCAGGTGTTCTATTTACTAAAAGAAAGGGGGGGGAAGGAGTTATTCAGTTTGGCTTATAAAGAGATTTGGTGTTAGGATCCACAAATGAGGGACACCATAATTCTTTTATTTTTCTGGGACTGTGTTACTTCACTTAGCATAATGGCTTCTAGTTCCATCCATTTACCTACAAATTTCATGCTGTCATTTTTTTCTTTACTGCTGCATAGAATTCCATTGTATAGATGTACACATTTTCTTTATCCACTCATCGGTTGAGGGTCACTTAGGTTGCTTTCAGCTCTTCGCTATTGTGAAGAGAGCTGCAATAAACATAGATGTGCATGTATCTCTGCTTCCTTAACTCCAAACACACATGGGAGACACCCTCCATTTAGAACATTATACAGCATGCAAATTCAGACATTTTAGGAGATTAGGGGAATCGGTCCACAGACTACAAAGCCGGTGAACCAGCATCAGTCCCTGTTACAAAATAAGGGAGCTATTAAAGACAGCACTGATGGATATCTGATATTGTCCAGTACAGGCTCAGCTTCAGCATGAACTAAGGGAAGGCAACAATCTACAAATTCAAGTCACATTCCCTCTGTGAATCCAATACCCTCACAGACCACCAGGATATGCGACACTGATGCAAAGGCAGAGAATCTTTTAATCAGCAAGCTCGAGCCCCAGCTGTTCCCATACCTGGGAAGAGCCCCGAGGCTCTGTATGGGCACTCTTTTCAAAGGAAAAATCACAAGGGGGGGGGGTCCAACCCTTGGCGTTACAGGATTGGTGGGCTTGTACAACTTAGCAAAAAAGGGTGCTGGGGTAGGCTGTGGGTTTGGCAGGCTTGTAAGAGCCCTGAGGGCAGGCGGTGAAGGGGAACAGGATTTATGGTATATTTCCTGGAATTGTTGGGTTATGTCAAAATCATATAGTTCCTGGGATTGTTGGGTTATGTCAAAAACATGCTTATCTGGCCTTTGCACTGTCTACCTGCAACAGTTGTTTTCCTGCAACAATTATTTCAAAAACATGTTTATACTGATCCCTACACAGTCTTCCTGCAGCTTGTCAGAAACATGCTTATCTGGCCTCTGCACTGACCACCTGCAACAGTTATTTCAAAACATGTTTATCCTGATCCTTACACAGTCTTCCTCCAGCTTTTATTTTTAATTTTTATGGTATAGGTGGCAGTTCTCCCTTTTGTCTAAGATAGAGGCTTGTATGATCAGCAAAATATGTTTTGAAATCATTGCCCTTCAGTGCTTTGAATGAGCATGTCCCCCATAGGCTTCAAGTATTCAGACATTTTGTCCCCAGTTGGTGGCACTGTTTTGGGAGATCTTAGAAGGTGTGGCCATGCTGGAGGAAGTACATCACTGGGGGTGGCTTTAGTGGGTTTAACAAGCCTTGCAGTCTCCAGTCTCTCACTCTTGACTTCCTGTGCTCAATGGAGATGTGAACCTTGGCTTTCCGCACCAGCCCCAGCCACCATGCCTCCCACCACATTGGACTGACTCTTAATTCCCTGGAACTCTTCTTTTTATAACTTCCCTTGGTCATAGTGGTTTTATCTCACCAACAGAAAAGTGACTATACCAGAGAATTTGCTGTTGGCTGTGAAGAACCTGACCAAGTGGGTGTTCAGAGAAATGTGGAAGACTTAGGAACTTTGGGCTAGAAAAGCTGTTGATTGCTGTAAGCAGAGCTTAACAGGCCATTCTAGTATAAGAAAACAATGATAAAAAATGTATTTCCAGAGGAAAATAAATACTTAAGCAGTGACTGGGATATTTTCTCAAAGAGTCTGGCTAGAGTTTTCCCACAGCCTAAATGCTTGCCTGAGGCTAAGTTGAAAAGCAATGGACTAATGTTTTTGGCCAAGGACGTTTCAAGACAGCCTAAGGCAGAAATGGTAGCATGGCTACTAATGGTGAATATTGTGCAGATCTACAGTGAAAAAGAGCAGATGGGGCAGAAAGAAATGCAGAATGTACAGTTTGGCTCTGAAAAGTGCACTAGGAAGATTAATGGTAGAGCCAAGGCATGTCCTGAAGGAAAGGCTCCTTTTTGATAAGGAGAGTAAAGTGATTAAGGAGAGACCTGGAGATTTACAAGTAAACAACAGAAACAGTACCTTCAGGGCAAGACCACACCCAGCTAAGCCTCCAGCTTTTGAAAGGAAAATACTGAAAGGGCAGAGAAAAGTTGCGAATGTGGCTGAAGTAGGACAGAGTTCATCCTGAACTTGCAGCCAAACTTGGCAGTTTCATTCACATGGTGCTGGCTTTAGAGGCACAAAGGATGCAAGAGTGAAGGGGTCATCAGTTCTTCCTCCATCGGTTTCAGAGAGCTGCCAAGGCCAAGCAGAGTGCAGCAGGGGCATCCCTGAATAAAGAAGGCCCTGACAGACCATTCTGTGAAGCTGCGAATGTGAAGCCTGTTTGGTAATGGCAACCCCAAGAAGACATTAAAGATACCAGAACTGTGAGATATTTGCCAAGGAGAGTTGCATACAGGAAGTGGTACCAGCCTAAGGAAGAGATGTATGTTGCACACAACACTGGAAGAGCTGAGCTATCTCAGCACTTTGAAAGTAAAGTCCCAGAAGTTGCACATGGAGCTACAGGACTTGGCATTTGCCCTGCTGGTTTTCGGTCTTGTTTTGGTTCAGTATTTCCTCTCTATGCCTCTATTCCTCCCTTTTGGAATGGGAATGTGTGTTCAGTTCCACTGTATGTTGGGAGTGTGTAATTTGTCTTTTGATTTTACAGGAGTTTATAGTTAAGAGATTGGCCTGTATCTCAGAAGAGACTTTGGACTACAGACTTTTGAATAGAATTGAGAGTGGTAAAGACTATGGGGACTTTTAAGGTTGGACTAAATGCATTTTGCATTTTATATGGTCAGGAGCCTATGGGGGCCAGGGATTGGAATGTGGTGATTTGAATGAGAATGTCCCCCATATGCTTCAAGTATTCAGACATTTTGTCCCCAGTTGGTGGCACTGTTTTGGGAGATCTTAGAAGGTGTGGCCATGCTGGAGGAAGTACATCATTGGTGGTGGGCTTAGTGAATTTAACAAGCCTTGCAGTCTCCAGTCTCTCACTCTTGACTTCTGGTGCTCATTGGAGATGTGAACCTTGGCTGCGCCAGCCCCGGCCACCATGCTTCCCACCACATTGGACTGACTTTCTTTTTTGGGGGGACTGATTCTTAATTCCCTGGAACCGGCAATTGTAAGCTCAAATAAACTCTTCCTTGGTCATGGTGGTTTTATCACAGCAACAGAAAAGTGACTAGTACACCCTCTGTCACCATGTGGCAGACTTCAATTTGAGAGGAACCAGAAAGAAACCAGACAAGTACTCTTTATTTTTGGACCCTTTCCCTTTCTTCTTCTTGTCCTTTTACTGTACTTTTCATAGTACAATAACAGTGTTAAATCTCTAGCTCTGTCTTCTTACCCATAGTAATTTTCTTTGCTTTATACTTCTTGTTATTGTTTGCAATTGCTTTTCTCATGTTTCCACCTTTCTATGCCTCTGTTCTTCCTTCACTGATATATTACTTTAGAATTTACCCTGAAAGAGTTCTCTGTGTATGTATGGACATGCACATGTATGTTACTAGAGATTAAACCTATGGCCTTTTGCCATAGGATAGCTCTGTTCCACTGAGGTACTTCCACAGCAAGTTTTACATTTTATTTTGAGACAAACTTTCTCTTAGCTGTACATTCTGTTTTCAAACTTACTCTATAGCATATTCTGGACTCATACATGTGCTCCTACCTCGACGAACCATAGCCATGGTTACAAGCCTGTAGCAACCAACGTGCCATAATAACTGCTAACAACATAGCACACTCAATTATTTTTGCTGTTTTCTGGCTCATAATCATTAGCTGTGCATAATGGTATTTAATAGACTTGAAGTATGCTTCTGTACCTTATTCATTTTCATGTATTGAATCAGTTTTTTCCTCTTTGTGTGGTACCAGGGACTAAAGCCTCAGTAATAGAGGACCCATAAAGAACATCTGAAACACACACACACACACACACACACACACACACGCAACATATACATGCATCACAGCACATAGACTCAAAAATATGAAGAAAATAACAAAATGACTTCTTCTAAACATCATAACACATAAATTACTAAATTTGTAGACCCTGAAAAGGGTAAAATGTCAGATGAATAATTCAAAATGTTACTTGTAAAAAGGATCAGTGACTCAGTGGATTTATATAAGGAGATAATGAAAAAGAAAGCAATTCAGTACCTAAAGAAGGAAGCTGGCAGCATAGATGAGAAAGTCAGCAGCATGGACAGGAAAGGCACCATGTGGATGAAAGAATCAGCAACAGGAATGAGGATACACATACAGAAGTCTGAAACATACAGGAAGAAAAAAGTGACATTCTTAATCAAGAGATACTTTAGAGTGGACTTCCTGGGAGCAATGCATGGACAAAAGAGAAGTGAGAAGGAAATCTATCGTCTCAACACAATAAATCAGCAAACCCCTGATACTCACCAGAGAAAAAGAAAAGAAACAATCATCCATGAAAACAGAATGACCACTAATAAAATTATATGAATTAGTAAATCTCCCTCAGCAATAACCCTAAATGTAATTGGTGTTAAATCAACAATTTAAAGACATATAATAATTGCTTGCATTAAAAAGCTAAATCAATCTATCATTTCTATTATTAGCTCTCTGGTAGATGCTGACACATTAAGAGTGAAATGATGCAAGATGAAAACAAGTCAGTATAGCTATTCAAATCTGAAAAAGTAGACTTCAAACCACTATTAGTCAGAAGAGATAATGCCACTACATATTAATAATGAGAACAATCCACTGAGAAGATAGAACATTTGTAAATATACATGCACCAAACTTTGGGCTCCCAATTTCCTAAAACTTAACAGACATAAAATAATATATTTATTCTTATACAATAATAATGAATGGCATCAACACCTCACACTCATCAATAGATAAGTCATTAAGATGAGAAAGTTATTAAAAAAAACTTCAAAGTTAACCAGCACCATAGAGGAAATGGAAGTAACAGGTACTTATGGATATTCAATTTGAAATCTACAGAACTCACATTGTTTCTTCTTCAGTCCATGGAACTTTCTCTAAGTTATAAAGTAAGTTTTCATAAAACACAAAAATAATGAAATATTCATTTCATTTAGTCAGATCACAGTGAGTAAAAACCTAAAAATGAATATACCAAAACCATGGCAACTATATAAATACTTGGAGATTGAAGAATACTCTCATCAATGATCAGTGGTTCATTTCATAAATTAAAGAAGAAATGAAAAATATTCTAGAATCAAATGAAAATGAAAGCATAGAGCTGGAGAGATGGCTGAGAGATAAATGTATTTGTTGTGCAAGTCTGGCAACCTGAGTTTCATTCTAGGAATCCATACTTGAAGGAGAGAATCAACAAGTTGTCTTTTGATCTCTACTATGTACTATGGCAGGATCACATACCATCACACACAAACAATAATAATAATAGTAATAGTTGAAAAATAAGATGAATTCACAATTTATCATAACCTTTGGGATACCACAAAGGTAGTCATAAGAGGAAAGTCTATAGGTTGAGTCCTTTCTTGTTTTCATCAAGAGTCAAAGGGATATTAATTAAATAACTTCATGATACACCTCAAGTCTTAGAAAAACAGGAATGAGCCAAATGCAAATTAGTGGAAATAATAACAAAGACCAGGGCAGATTAATGAAATGAAAACTAAAAGAACATTACAAAAAATCAATAAAACAAGATTTCTTTTAAAAAATAAACAAGGTCAAAACTCCCTTAGCCAAACAAACCAAAGGAGAGATAAGACTCAAGTTAATACAATTACAGATGAAAAAGAGCACACTGCAAAAGATACTAATGAAAGCCAGAAGATCATTAGAGGATTCTTTGAAAACTTATATTCAAAAAAACCTGGAACATCTACAAGAAGTGGAAAAATTCCTAGACACATATGACTTACCAAAATTAAATAAAAAAGATATAAACAACTTAAACCGATCCATAATGAGCAATGAGATTGAAGCAGTAATAGAAAGTCTCCAACAGAGAAAAGCCCGAGATTGGAAAAATTTACTCTTAAATTCTACCATATCTTTAAAGAATAACTAACACAAATCACAAATGATCCTGAAACTGTAATATTAATTGCTAAATGAAAATATCAAGCTAACTCTGGGAAGTCAGTATTACCCTGATAAGAAAACCAAAGAAACAACAAAAAGGAAAATTATAGATGAGTTTTCCTGCTATGCAAAGGTATATGGAAAGGTTCTCAACAGAATACTTGTAAACTGAATTCCTGAACAAATTAAGAGGATCATACAGCATATTCATGTTGATTTCATTCCAGGGATGCAAGGATGGTTTAATATATATAAGTTAATAGTGTAATACAGCATGTAACAAAATTTAGGATGAGGAATAACACAGTCACCTCATTAGATGGAGAAAAGGGCCTTGACAAAACTCACAATCCCTTAATGACAGCCCTGGAAAAATTAGGAGAGAAGGAACCTACTACAATGTAATCAACCAGCCTATAGTCTTTCGTTAGTATACTAAATAAGAAGAAAATTTGGAAAGCATTTCATCTAATGTCAGGGATAAGACAAGAATGCTCCTTGTCTCTGCTTATTCAATATATTGCTTGAAGTCTTAGCCACAGAAGTAAGACAAAAGAAAGAGAAAAATGTGTGGTTACAAATAGTAAAGGAAGTCGAAATTATCTCTACTTAAAGATGACATAACCCTAAAGATTTTACCAGAAAATTGTTTGTTTCAAGAAACTGAATCAACACACAAAACTTAGTAGCTTCACTATTACTCATAATGAACCTGCTTAGAAAAATATCAGGGAAAATGCTATTGACAATACTTTCAAGCAATCAAACAATACCTAGGAATGAACCTAACCAAGGAGGTGAAAGTCCTCTGTAGTGAGGACTGTACAACACTAAAGAAAGAAATTGAAGAAGACACTACAGGATAGAAAAAATGTCCATGCTCACAGATTAGCAGAATTTAAATAAAGTGGCTATATTGCTGTAAGAGATTAACAGGTTCAATGTAATCCTCCATGAAAATTGTGATAATATTCCTCACAAAAGTACAAAAAATCCTAAAATTCATAGAAGCACACAATATTCCACATAGCCAAAGCAATCCCAAGCAGAAAGAACAATGTTGGAAGGACCATAATACCTGTTCCCAAATTCTGCTACAAAGTCCTAATGACAAAAACCAGCATTGCTGGCTGATAACAGTCTCCAGTTACTCTTTACTCTTACTTTATTGGTGGATGCTATTTATTTTATTTTTTGTTGATCATTTGTACAACTCAAACAATGGCTCCCTATCAAACCCAGTCCCCTCCATACCCCAACCCTCATCAGAACTCACCATTATAATATCCAAGCTAAACCCTATGTACTCAAGCTCCCAAATCCAGGCATCCATTGGAGTCTCGTCAGCATATCTAGGAATCCTAGGTAAGGCATATTCTTCCTCACCCAACAGTATTCAGTCTCTTATAGTTTAGTTCCCCACCCATTTCTCTTGTTCTACTTTGAGACCTTGTCCCAGTTGGAATGAGTCCTGTGTCTGATGCCTACATTGCCACAGGTTCACATGTGAAAGTCTACAGTTGATTGTAAGTCACTGCTTCTCTATGTTCATGCACCAGGCCTGGCTCTTACAATCTTTGTGCCCCTCTTCCGCAATCATCTCTGAGCTGTGAGAAGCTGAGGTTCAATATAGGGGCCCCATCCAGGCAAGGATACACACTCTGGGGGCTCCCATTCTTTGGAGGTTGACTAGTTGTGGCCTTCTGTTTGCCTCACTCTCTATTTTGTAGGGAGGCATTACTGGTGAGAACTGAGAACTGTGCTGATTTTCTCTCTGCCCTTCATTCTGTGTGCAGAGATTCAATTGTAGGTGTGTCTCCTAGGAACGGATAATTTTCCGATGTTCTGTGTCTGACCAGTTGTTGGATTCTGCAGTGGCCTCCATCTTTTGCATAGAGTAGCTTTTTGATGAGTGACATACAGTATGCTTGTCTGTGGATACAAGATTCCATAATTAGTGTATGGTAAGAAATTTCATTTGTCAGGGATATGACTCCAATAGGCTTTTCTCTAGGCTCTATGTCCTCTCCAGCTCTGTGCATTTGGCTGAGTTTACAGTGGCTCTCATGGGTTCACTCCCATTGAGAGGGTTCCAAGTCCAATCAGATAGTTGTTGACCATCCCCCAGATAACAGTGCCTCTACTGCACCAATAACAGGTAGTTGGCTGGGCAGCTCATCATGGTTGTTAGAGTTTGGCACTGGGTTGTACCATTGATTGATTTTCTCTTATAGCAATTTGCACATTATCTAGCATTATGAGCACTTAAATTCAGACAGAAAAGTTGCAAATCAGTTCCTGTTACAATAATCTAAGTCTTTTCCCTGAACCATGTGCTGTTCTGAACGGTAGGGTCTTATTTTCTATTTCTGGTAGCTAATAAAAAGCTTTGGAGATAGCCTGCTTTGTTTTGAAAGTCATGTGGATCATTCTCTCAACCATTCAAAGGGAGGTATCCTCTGTCTTGTACCATATTCCCTGCTACATAGCCACCAGGTTGTATCACCTGTGTGCTGATGTTCAGACAGTTTATGTGAATTTCAGGCAGGGTCTTGGGGCATCATATTACACTCTGGATTTCTTAGCCTCTCAAGTTCCAAACATCTCTATTCTTTCTTCTTCTCTTACCACTCCCTCCTCCCTCTCCAGCTCCAGCAACCCATATCACTTGTACCCTACCCCTCTTCTGACCTCCCCACCTCTGATCATACCCCTCCTATTTATCTCCCAGTCTCCCTTCTCAACCCAACACCCACCCTCCTTACTTCCCTCTAGTAATATTTGTTCCTTACTGACCCCATTTTGAGATTTTTCTTTTCCTTTACTTCTATGTATCCTTTTCAATTTCTTGGCTCTTGGTGTTATATCAAGATATATATTCATGAAAGGCAATTGGTGCTACAGTCCACAAGTGAGGGAGAACATACGGCTCCTGGTTTTCAGTATTTGTGTTACTTCACTCAGAATAACATTCTCTAGTTCCATCCATTTACCTGAGAATTCCATAATTTCATCTTTCCTACTGCTGAGTAGTGCTCCATTGTGTGGATCACCACATTTCCCATCCATTCATCTTTCCTACTGCTGAGTAGTTCTCCCTTGTGTGGATCACCACATTTCCCATCCATTCATCTTTCCTACTGCTGAGTAGTGCTCCATTGTGGCTATCACCACATTTCCTATCCATTCATCTTTCCTACTGCTGAGTGGTGCTCCATTGTGTGGATCACCACATTTCCCATCCATTCATCTTTCCTACTGCTGAGTAGTGCTCCATTGTGTGGATCACCACATTTCCCATCCATTCATCTTTCCTACTGCTGAGTAGTGCTCCATTGTGTGGATCACCACATTTCCCATCCATTCATCAGCTGTGGGACCTTCAGGTTGTTTCCATTTCCTCAGTGTTGTAAAGAGAGCAGCAGCCAACATGGAGTGCAGCATCTCTACAGTAGGACGAGTCCTTTGGCTGTATGCCAAGGAGTGGTATAACTGAGTCGTATGGTTCATTTTTAGTCTTTTGAGTGTTCTCATACTGCCTTCCATTGTGGCTGCACTAGTCTGCATTCCCACCAACAGTGAATCAGTGTCCCCCTTTCTCCAGACCCTCGCCAGCATCTTGTGTCCTTCATTTTTGTGATCTTACCCAGTCTGACTGGGGTAAGATGGACTCTTAAAGTGGTTTTTATCTGCATTTCTCAAATTACTAAGGATGTTGAGCAGCTTTTTTTCTTAATTTTTATTGAGCTTTTGTACATTTTATACAACATTTCTTTTTTTTAAGTTTTTATTTATTCTTGTATGTGTATGAATGCACTGTCTGCATGTAGGTTTGTGCACCCGTGTCGTGCAATGCTGCAGAGTTCAGAAGAGGGTGTTGGATTCCCCTGGAACTCGAGTTAAAAATGGTTCTCAGCCACCATGTGGGTGCTGGGGATCAAACCCGGGTCCTCTGCAAGAGCAGTTGGCACTCTTTATAAGCTAGGGCATCTCTCCAGCCCCACAACATTTCTTAATCAAATTTAGACCTGTCCCCCCATCCATATCCCCCTCACCAGAGTTCATGCATTCTGCCATATGTGTTAAGTCCTGTCTTGCATATTTTTCTGTCTTTTTTAACTTTTTGATACAGAAGTTTACAGTTTTGGAAAGTTCTTTGGACAAATCTTTTTTGACATTTTTGTTCCCTTTAATTTTGTATTACATATATTTATATATATATATGTATATATATATAAATATATATACATATATATACAAATATACAAATATATATACATATATATATATATACAAATGTATATATATATATACATATATATACAAATATACATATATATATATATATATAATATATATATATTCCATACATATACCCAAATTACAAACTCTGAAAATAAACTCTAGGCTAATTCCAAAACAAGTTTAGAGTGGAACTCTTCACCAGTGACCCATCTGACAAAGGTTCAACATCCAGAAGTTACTTTTTTTAATGTTTATTGTTCTGATTTTTTCTTTTAACTTTATATTTCTCTAAAATATGAATTTATACTTTCTGCCCATATACATTAATTACCATGTCTAAAGGTAAGTGGTAGCTTAATTCTAGGGCTCATTAAGATATTCACATTATAACATCATACTTGCTTTCAGATAGAAAGAAATATAACAATAACATTGCTCAGCTTTTCTTTTAATTGAGGGATTTCATCCACAAATGAGGGAAACCATTGCCCTTTTTGTTTTTTGGGGGGACTGTGTTACTTCACTTAGCATAATGGCTTTGAGTTCCATCCATTTACCTGCAAAGTTCATGATGTCATCTTTCTTTACCGCTACATAAACTCCATTTTGTTAGATGTACCACATTTTCTCCATCCACTGGTCTGTTGCGGGGCATTTGGGTTGGTTCCAGCTTTTCAGTATTGTGAAGAGAGCTGCAATAAACATAGATGTGCATGTATCTTTGCAGTAGGATGAGTCTTATGGGTATATATACCCAGGAGTGGTATGGCTGGGTCAAGTGGTAGGCTCATTTTGAGTCTTTTTAGGGTTCTCCATACTGCTTTTCACAGTGGTTGTGAGTTTACTGTCCCACCAGCAGTGGATGAGTGCTCCCTTTTCCCCACAACCTCTCCAGCATTTGGTGTCTTTTGTTTTCTTGATCTTAGCCAGTCTTACTGGAGTAAGATGATATCTTAGAGTGGTTTTAATTTACATTTCCTTAATTATTAGTTATGTTCAACACTTTTTATCATGTTTCTCAGACATCTTTACTTCCTCATTGGTGAAGTCTCTGTTCAGCTCTTTACTCCATCTTTTGAGTGATTCATTTGTTTTCTCCTTTTTTTTGAGTAGTTTATATATTCTGGGTGTTAATGCTCTGTCATGCATCACTGGTGAAGATTTCCTCCCTCTCCGTGGGTTTTATCTTCACTTCCTTGATTGTTTCTTTTGCTGTGCAGAAGCTTTTGAGTTGAGCAGTTTTAAAGGTGTTTATTAGCCATTTTTATTTCTTCATTCAAGAATTCTCTGTTCATATCTGTAGTCCGTCTTGTTATTGGGTCTTTTATTTTCTTGCTACTTTGTTTTTTGAGTTCTTTGTATATTCTGGATATTAATCCTCTGGCAGATGTGTAGCTAGTAAAGATTTTCTCCCACTCAGTGGGTTTCCTTACTTCCTTGGCTGTTTGTTTTGCTCTAAGGAAGCTTTGAAGCTTACTGAGTTCCCACTTACTGAGCAGCTGATGTTCCATTAAGAAAGCCCTTTCCTATGCCTACATCTTGGAGGGTACTGCCTATGTGTTCTTCTAGCAGTTTCAGAGTTCCAGATCTTATATTGAATCTTCAATCCCCTTGGAGTTGACTTTTGTGCAGGGAGAAAGATATGGGTCCAATTTCATTCTTCTACAGGCAGTGATCCAGTTCTGCCAGCACTATTTGTGAAGATGCTGATTTTCCTCCCATTGTGTATTCTTGGCACCTTTGTCAAATATCAAATGGCTGAAATTGTATGTACTCATGTTTGGGTCTTCTATTCTGTTCCATTGATCTACATGTCTATTTTTATGCCAGTACCATGCTGTTTTTATAACTACAGCTCTGTAATATAACCTGAGATCTGCTTTGGTGATGCCCCCTGCATTGTTCTTTTTGCTCAAAATTGTTATGGCTATCTAGAGTCTTTTGTGGTTCCATATGATTTTTTGGATGATTTTTTTTTCTAGTTCTGTGAAGAATGTTGTGGGTATTTTGATTGGCAATGCATTGATTCTATAGATTGTTTATGGTAAGATGGTCATTTTCACAATATTGATTGTGAATGAGCATGATAGGTTTTTCCATCTCCTAGCATCTTCCTTTATCTCTTTCTTTAAAGTTTTGAAATTTTCATTGTAGAGATCTTTAATGTTTTTGCTTAGGTTTATTCCTAAATATATTATTTTTTGAAGTTACTGTGAATGAGAAGGTTCTTTGTATGCTTTTTTTGGGTTGCTTGTTGTTGAATATATATATATATATATATATATATACATATGTATATATATGTATATATATATATGTATATACATATATATATACATATATATACTCTTGACTTTTCTTTTTGACCAACTTAAGGTTTAACAACCAATTATTTATCTTGAAATATGGTTTCCATCACTAGCATCCACCCCCCCGCCCGCTTCTCTGATCTGGCTACATTTGTATCTAGAAAGCATTATTTGGAGATTTGGACATAGTATATATGACTTATGTTTACGAATAGACAGGTTTCATGGTATTCATGAAAAAAGGAAAATTAAAATATATCTGCATATCTGACAGAGCTCTGATGCTTTATTAATGTTGATAAAGCTTGGCTGAAGTAGATTTGGGCAATTTTTTACAAATCACCCAGATTTCAGCACCTTGGACACTTAGCCTACAGAGACTTCAATCTCTGATACCAACAAGTCTGCCTGGGTAGAGTAATATTGCCAGTATTTCTGGCAGTAATGGGTTTGCTTAGATCTCCAAATTTCTTTTATGTTTATGAAGGGATCAGGGAAGTAAACAGGACCATTATAACAAGTGCTGTGACTTATCTAGAAATCACTTTTACTTCTTTATATCTTTTCTCCCACTTTCTCTCTTCTTAATAATGCATAAATTTTTTCCAGAGTCTAAAAGAGTTACTGGTTTATCATAACCCCTCAAGAAATATCTGTCAAGGGGCTGGAGAGATGGCTCAAGGGTTAAACTGTCTACTCTTACAGAACACCCAGGTTTGATTCCCAGCACCCACATGGTAGCTAACAGCCATCTGTAACTCCATTTCCAGGGGATCCAACGCCTTCATCTGACCTCTGCAGACATTACATGAAATGAGTGTATCTACATACATGCAGGCAATACACTACACACTAAAAGTAACAATAAAAAATAAAATATAAAAAAGAAATATTTGTCAAATGATGAATGTTGTAAAATATTGTTATGAAAAATATGACTTCAAATTTTATTCACAGGCATCATAAAACATTCCTTATTTTTAGCAAAGCACCATATGAGTTACGGTCTTCTCTCTGCCATGTAAGTCAAAGGGAGGGTATCTGTCTGTATACACAGGTGCTCCTGAAGAAGGATGAACATCCCCATGGAGGCTGGGAACAAAGCCTGGTGGGGAGGTAGCAATGGGCTTGCTATACTCTCACTGCAGTAGTCCTTTCATCCCTTGTTGCTGATCTGCAGATGCTCAGTCACTTTCTATAGACACCTGAAAGAAGCTCTCAGCAAGGAATATCAGCACTCAGACTCTACAGCAGATGACTTCTGTGAGGCAAGGGGGAAGGGAAGGTGCTTCCTGAGCTCTTAAGCTCCTCTCTCACTGGTTATTTCCTGTTGATTTTCAAATAAAGCACTGCCCCCTCTCTGCTCTAAAAGGCAGTGAGGTGTCTTTGAAGGAGGTGCATGATCCTGAAGACTAGTAGCTGCAATCAATTTAAAGTTTGCCAAGATTGTAATTAGAATATTAGTTTTGTCTACATAACAGTTCATGGTGAATTCCAAAGTGCATCTTTTGATTATATATATATATATATTTTTTTTATGTAAATTATTTATGTAAAATATTGTTTATGTAAATTATTTTCATAGTTTTTGTTTTCATTTGCTTGCTTTGAGACAAGCTCCATGCAGCCCAGTTTAGCTTTAAACTCTCTGTATAACTAAAGATGACCTCGAACCTCTGATCCTCCTCCCTCCCTCAACTGTTGGGATTTTAACTAAGTGTGTGTGTGTGCGCGCGGGGCGGGGGGGGGGGGATCTGGGTCTCTATGATGTTAAGTTTGTAGAGTTTAAGTCATGTCAGTGATCCTCCTCTTCTATTTGCAAAGCTATCCACAGGCAGTTAACGAAATGGAGGCTGTCTGTGCCCCCAAAATGCGTTCTTTACTATTGCTCTCTACACTCCCTACCTTGATTTAAATCACCTAAGTGTGTGTTTTCCTATACTAGGTTGTCACAGAGTCCTGTTCAACCTGATAGAGTTGTGTGTGCTCTCTTCCCAAGGATATCCAGAAAGCACCTGAGAATGGGGTGTGGTGGGAGGAGGAGGGAGTGGGTAGGCACTGTATCTGCAAAAAAAAAAAAAAAAAGGTGGAAGAGAAAAAAAGATTACACAAATTAACCAGATTGACAAATTGATAAAATTGATTCATATTCACATATTAATATTTTAAGGTAGATTACTAAGTGAAAAATAAAGGTGATAATGTCAAAGATGTTCATTGGCAGTACCTCTGACAAAAAAGAAGATGTGATTATTTTTACCATAAGATTTTCTTTTCATTAATATTTGTGAGCTAATCAATAAAATGATAGTAGAAATTCTATTTTATTTTATGACTTAGGACCTTTTTCCCATAAAATCATCAAATCTAAACTTTGGGTCAATGTAGGCATAAGTGAGAAACTTGTCTTATACATGAGGTTTGTAAAGTGAACCACTGCCCTAGCAGGTGAGACTTACAAATGTCATAATAAAATCTGAAATGGATCTGTAATAGTAAAACATTGAAGACTTAGGATATATGGAGCCTCATGCATTTTCAGCCTTAACAAATTGCATAATCTTATATAATTTCAGTGTGTTTCAGGACAATTCTTGTGCTCATTTCCTGTGAAAACAAGTACATTTAAGTAAACTGTTAGTGCTGACACAGATAGAATGTATATACTAACCATTATGTCTGGCAAAGTAGAAGTCAGCTAGATTTCTGAGTTTTATTTGAAATATTCATTAGAAGATAAATATAAAAGTCAATTACCATAAAAGATAGATAAATATTATGTCTATCTATCTAAAGCCTTTGAAAACAATTGCACCATTTATATACTGATAAGCAATATGATAACATGACTTGAATGGACCCCCAATTTGAGCTTTGCATTAACAAATCAAGTAACAACAGAGAATTTATCACAATTTGATCTATGATCATATCTGTGACTACCTTTCCTTGAAAGTTTATCAAGTGCACAGCAATTTGGATGTGTTGCAAACAAGTATTTTACCTGTAGCTGATGCACCTTTAAATACTGGGGGCTCTCCTCCCTGTTCTTCAGCCAGTATCTGAGTAAAAGTAACCAGATACACAGTCAGTGAATGTGGTTCCTAAATGGAATGTGTTACTCCTTCCCCCTCTACTGAATGAACTGTTAAAAGACCAAGAAGGCTGTCATAGAGATATCGCAGGAAATAAAGAACTCCAAGCCAAGGGTGTGTCCAATGGGGTTGGCATGGAATGACAGACCGCCCTCCCCACATGGAAAATCTCGTTACCCATCTGAGATATCACATAGCGGTGGCAGCGCTCCAGAGACAGAATGAGCTCCACCTGTTTGCAATGTGTTTAGCTATTAATATTTATGTAGTAATTCAAGGGAGTAAAAAAATGACAAAATGAACCAAGTTGTATCACTGTTGGTGCTTTCAACCAAGATTTCTCAAAAAAAAAAAAAAAAAAAAAAAAGTAACAGCATGAATCTGTCCTTCACTGTAGAAAGAAATTGTGTGACATCCTTAGCATGCCAAGGATTATTGGAGAAGAGAAGGCAGTAGCCATGGCCTTGGCATGCCACAGTGCATATTCTGCCATGACTTAATCAGAAATTTTACTATTTGTAGTTGTGCTTTTTCTATAAACGCCATATAAATCAGAAAAATATGTTCCCAAGTCCTGCAATTAGCAAGCCATATATTTAAAAAGAAGCACAACAGAACAACTTTTTTTCTGAAACAAAAGAAAATTTTAAAAAATGTATCTGGCTCTATTATTGTCTCCAAGGATATTTTGTGTCTGTCCCCAAGAATGTTTTTTTGCAATGTTGTGACCGCTTTCCTGAAAGAGAAGCACTGTTTGATAAAGACCATTTCTATGTTTGTGATACTATGATCCACTGATTTAACTAAATTTTGTATTAGCTTATTTTTTTTTTACCTACATTATCTCTAAGGAAGTTAATTATTTAAGTCTAGTGGTAAAATGATGTATTCACCTATTTTCCTTGAAATGGTCTCTAAGGTTTTATCATGTGGTATGTAGCAGAATCACAAAACTCAGAAAGGATCCAAGGATTCTTGATTCTAGTCATTCTTGTCAGAGCAATGAGACTGAGGTGACGAAATGACCCCAGTCACTAGTACCAGACACAGCACAGTTCTCATTACAGGTCGGCTTCACATTAACTATATGAGTTCACATTTATTGAACTTTTTGAGAAAACAAGGCATACTATTTATAAAATTGGGATAATATTATCTCATAAAACTGCTGTGAGACTTGAGCATTAAAGGTTGTTTAAAGTGCCCAGGAAACTATTTCAATTTCCCTTCTACTATGTCCTGATCTAGAACTAGTCCCAAAATCACTGAAATGATTTGGGACATATGGTTCTAGGACAAAAACACCCAGAATTAATTTTATCTTATTAAGTTTCTTTGAATTCCTTTAGCACTGTAAGCAAGGCCTACATTATTTCAGAGTATCTTAGTAACAAAGGACATCTTTGACATCTCCATGGCCCTAAGAGCACAGAATTGCCAGTGTTTTACAGTGATACTTAAAGCCAAATTAAAAAGCTATTTCTACATTGGAGTCTAATACTCAAACATTAGAATAGCTGCACGTAGACTCTTCCACCTCGTCACTCAGTGCTTAACCTGTGAGATGCTGAACAGTGCCCCTTGTCTTAATAATACCAGGTCTTAATATCTGGATCTTTAAATGTTATCTTATATGGCAACATCATTGGAAATGTGATTTTCACATGAAGCCCTAAGATAACCAAGGTGAGTCTTAAATCCGTCATGAGTAGCCTTATGAGATATGCATAGAAAAATATCTGACAGACCTATATAGAAGATAATGTGAAGATGGAAACAAAGTGAAGCTATACAAATAAAACCTTGAAAAGGGCAGAGATCATTGGAGATGAAGTAAGGAGTTGCTTCTGTTGTGGAGGCTCTGGAGTAGAGCCCCGTGGTCCTGATTTAAGTTGTTTACCCCAAGAACTGCGAGGAACTACATTTCTGTTGTTTCAAGTTACCAATTTCCTTGTAATTCAGCATTTTTAAGAACTAACATATCATCTGAACTCCATTTCCCAACAATTTGGGAGTTTGCGAATGTGAATGAGACTGTAACTCATTCTACAGAACATAGGACAGATCATTCCTTGGCTACTGAAAATAAAAATTTACCACGTAGGCTTCTGCTATACATTTACCAAGAATAATATGATCTCCTTTACCATGACAACTCCAGATCCTTCTAGAAAGTCATGGTGATTCCTCTTCTATCTTTTGTGTTTGATGGTGGGAAAATCATGTAGTAGCTTCTTATCATAAGACCCTCCTCTGTTTGGACCCCCACAAGCACTTCCACCCTCACTGCCTACCCCTCTCTTTCCCACAGACTCATCTGGCCTCCTGAGCTACTTTCAGCTCCAACAACTCTTTCATGATAGCACCTTTCCTCTCAGCATCCTTTACACTAGGAATTCCTCTTCTTCCTCTTCTGATTTCTAAAAAGATACATCTCCACAGGTTGTGGCGGTGCATGCCTTTAATCCCAGCACTTGGGAAGCAAAAGCTGGTGGATCTCTGTGTCTTCAAGGCCAGCCTGGTCTACACAGTGAACTCCAGGCCAGCTGAGACTAAAGGGAGACCCTGTCTCAAAAATACCAAAAAAACCCCCCAAAACATCCCCATGCCCTATTCCTCCATAAATTCCTATAATGCCTCTATCATAACTTTATATTACTTATTAGAACTATTGGTCACAGGCCAGAGAGAGGCCAGCGAGTGGGTCAAATGCTTCCTACAACCCAGATGATGTGAGTTCATGCCCAGAATCCTCCTGGTGAAGGGAAAAACAAAAGTCTTACAAGTTGTCCTCTGATCTCAAAGCATGTCCCACTCCACAACCTACTCCATGAATAAATGATTTTAATTTTTAATAAATTAAAAAAATCTAATTGCTGGTCAAATAGACTTTAACAATCTACAAACTCAATGGAGATAGATGTACCCATTTTTATTGCAGACTCTTTCATGCCTCCTGTTATATATGCCTGGCTTTCAATGGGTGTTAGACAAATATATGTTTGTAAATAAATGACTGAATAATTGTACAAATAAACATCAGTTCAGAGATCGAATTACCAGCTAACAAGTTTATTTTATTTACAAAACATGATTTAAGTATTTCAAGTTGCTGTGATACCATCTTAACCCTGGATACATAGCCCTGAGCCTGAAAAATATTTATTGCTGTAATAAAAGTCCTATATTTTAGGTCTGAATTTACCTCTCCTCTTCAGATTTATTTATCAAACTGGGTGTGTTTCTTCTATGGCAATAACAACAACAACAAAAAAACCAACACTGCCAACATAACCCCACTCACCAGTGAGGGGCCCATTATTATTCTGCATGAAATGAGATCTATAAAAAGTAACAATATGTAAGATGTACCTCACCTGCTTTAGAGGACAATCTTGAGGTGGTGGTGTCCTTGTGTTTTATCTCCAGTCTCTTCAAGGATCTTCTTACAGAGCCTTTATGGTCCCATATGACAGCAGTGTGCCCTACATTTTGCATGTTAGCTCATTGCTGGAGTTGATGCCAATTTGATAGTGATCAAAATTTTTCTCTCATCAAACGCCAAGTCTTTAGACCTTCTGGAATTAGTGACCATAGCTCATTTCTAGTAGAAAAAGCTGTATGTAACAACCAGCTGTCTTAGCAGGAAGGAAAATGATTTGCTTTCTCCAGTTGGCTTTGAAAAGTATATCAGTTGCCAGAAGGCCTCTGGGTATGTGTATGAAACATCAAAAACAGATACAACAATACACAAGGAAAGGAAATAAATTCCCAGGGCTAGCTCCCCAGGAAGTAGCCAAATAGGTTCCACCACTGGGCTGGAGTGATCCATAGAAACGACACTTCTCTGTGGAAAGCTCATCCACAGGAAAGTTGGACTGCAGGTGAGAGGGCGCATTATATGTATTACAACCACTTCATGGATTAGGATTTCTTTAATGTCACTAGTTTTGAAGCCACTTTACTATTTTCAGCATTATTTCTGTTTATGTAAAGACTTACTACTCAGAAGTACTATTATTTCCATTTCAAGATCCACAAAGAGTGAATTCTTCCATGTCTGAAAAGTTAAAGACACTTACTGATTTAGCATTTAATTGCAATAACTAAAAAAATGTCTTTAACTTACTAAATTTGTTATACAAATATATTCTTATTTACTCTCTTACTCATAGGGGAATCTAGAATTCACATTTAACGTTTTGATTAATGTGCATAAACAATGCTTTTAAGACTCTTCTTTTTACCTGTGTCTAATCAAGCCATCTAGTTACCAATAACTGCAAATGTCACATATTTCAATGGTCTCTTTGGGACTTTTAATCTGTTTGCTTTTTTAAAGAAGTGATTTTATTTTTACATTAAGGAAGCATTAACATCATTAAATGGGCTCCCACTTTATGATAACTGCAAATGTCACATTGATCTAGAAAGATAAGAAAATGTGCTCATCTTTGGAACAAATATCCAAGGCATGAGCAGGCAACCCACACTATTTGCATTAAAAAAAAACAAATTGTATAAATGCAGAAGATTGATGTACCATCTGTTCATGTCCTTCACTTTTCTGGCTCTTCTGTGTTGAGATATTTTTATGGAATAGTTACGTTTATTATTTTGAAAATGAGCCACAGGTTAAAGAAGTTTATGTTGGTTAATATAACTCAAAGCTATGGGTTCCTATATTCCAGGTATTAAAGCTTGCATTCATTATGCTGCATCTCATTGCTATTAAATATATGATTCTACTGCTTACACAATCTGATGTTTAGACCAAAATAAAATGTATACAAAATGATGAAGAATGTTTATGACCAAATTGAAAATATTTCACTAAAATGCTTTTTTTGGCAAAACAAAGAATAAAAACCCTTTAAAAATTAATTACCTCAAATAAACCACTGGCAATAGACATCAACTTGCTGTCAATCCTAAAGAAAACAACAGGGATTAAACAGAGTAAATAGATACTTTCTGAAAGGAAGTACATAGGATTATGAAACATCTACTAAACGACTACTTCATCTTTCAATTTCTCATGTGAAAATCTACTAGCAAATCTATCAACTTAAATCTTTTTTTTATTAATACCAAAAATATTTGCTCTTTTAGTTGAAAAGAATTTGCAATATCATTAAACTGTCTAAACTTTAAGGGTACATTCTAAGTATGTTACATTTTTTAATAACCAGAGGATTACAAACAAACAAACAAAATCAATAAGGACAACAAAACCCAAACCAACAGTGTGAAATGAAGCTTTCCTGTAATCATCGCCCCCTGGTGGCAACTGTCTTAAATACTTGAGGTCAATTTTTTTCCCCTACAGCACCTTTCCAAATTCCATAAACCTCTTTTTTTTTTTTTTTTTTTTTTTTTTGCCAGCTAAATTATACATTGTGTGATGATATGGTTAAATGACATTTTCCACATGTGGATATGGTGAATGACTTATTAAGCTGGCTGCTCTTCTGGAGTGTGAAGGTGCATCTTTGTCATCCTTGGGGTTTAGAAAGAAAAAAAAAAGGAATAGCCAAAATTTTAGCTTTTAAAAAGAAATTTCCCTGAATTCCTTCGTTTTGAAATATTTTTGGTAGTAAAATCTAAACGGTAACCATATGTTGTAAGATATACTGCTCTCGGTTTTCCCACGGGCATCTGATTTTTTTTACTTAATTTCCAAACCACAAACAGTTTGATGAGGTTGGAAAGAATACAGGATGATGGGAATAATGCTGATTCCTATTTCATTTCCTTTTCAGAGAACCTGTAAGAAAATTTTAAGTGAATTCTTTACCACACCATAAAAAATAAACTCTCATGCAATTTTTATTTAGCATGTATAATATTTTATATCTTTAAATGAATGTTCCTTATTTTAATCTTTTTACTGGTGATATGAGAAGAAAAAAAATGATACTATCTGCTGAGAAACTCAAGCCATATCCTTAGCACTCCTAAGCTCAGAAAGATCATGCAATCATTGAAGTCCTCTTTGATTCATCTAGGTTCTGAAGAATCAAAGACAGTTTCTAAATGAAGGAAGAAAGATCAAAGCTAGACACTGAAAACAGTGAGGGAAATGTAGAGTAGAAAGAAGAAATGTTGGTAAAGATTTCATGGAAGAAGAAAAAAAGAGTTTTAAGTGTGGAAATGAGCATTACAGAATGTTTTAGAATATTTGCAACTGCAAAGCCACAGCATTCTTGAGAGTAAATTACCAAAGGTCAATACATACTAACCAGTGTAAAAGGAAACATCACTTGGACTTTCTAATGTTAAAGTGAACTTTTTCTCTGAATCCTCATTTTCCTCAACTGCAACTTTTTCTTAGAATTGTTTCTCATTTAACCCTAGACAATAAATTGGTCTGCTCAATGACTTCCAGACTCCAAGGATAAAGCTAGACATCAAATTGGAAATGTGATATGGAAAACATTAGTAAAATAGAGCCTTCGCTCATTACAGAACATAAGTGACCTTCACATTGTATATAGAAGAATAAAATGCTATAATATAATCTGCCATAGTATTTCATAAAGGTCAGAGAAAATTCCTTAAACCCATATTTATTCATGGGAAGGAGAAGAGTCTGTCTTAGAAGAAACAATGGTTAAAACAATTTTGTAAATTCTAACATTGAAAATATATAGAAAAACAAAGACACATATTCTTGTATTTTTATCTTTTAATCTTGTGTTCCTACCTTATATTGATCAATGCAAAGGTCTGGAAATGATGATTTTGGACTCACAATTCTAGGGTAAAATTCATGTTACTTCTCCTTCTGTCTGAAATTTTGTTTATAATATACTTCCAGAAAGCATCTATCTCCATGAATCACAGACTCCTTCATATTCACGTGAGGAGACATGCACAGGACTTCAGGATCTATAGCATAAACTAATCCAGACACAGATTTCTGAATGTACAGGAGTACACAGTGGTCTTTTGTCTAATTATTCTCCAAGTCACACTTGTTCCTTTTTATGTTATATCAAACACATTAAACTGCAGCTTACTGAACTTTTGTTCTGTTCTCTTTATTTCTTTCAGAAAGAAGTATTTACACTATTCTCTCATGTTTTATTAAAAAGTAACAGTATACAGCTGCAAACGATCACCAGTACCTAGTGCATATCACACATTAACTGTTTGTTCTACCTTAGTCCATGGTTCCTTTCTAGCTTCTTAGTCTCTTAAATCATGAAAGCAAGATTAGTAGCTCTGTATTTTTAAAGGTGTAAAAAGGAGTTCTAATAGTTATTTTATTTTCCTTAGTAGATTTATCTTATTCTTTATCACTTTGAAGTATGATTTACTGGGGATTTTAGGGACTTTTTTCTTTATTAGAAGGACTTAATTGAGATAAAGTCAGAGTCTACATTGTGAGTCTCAGTTACTTTGATCCACTTGAGTATTGAAACCTTAAATAAAATACAGTTAAACCACGGTAGAACCGTTATCAGCAATCCTTCAAGGAAGAAAGCATGCCCTCCACTCCAGCAGAGAACTAGTTCATTAAAACCAACTTTCCAGTAATGTAGCTGCTTTTATTAGCCTGAAAACTCCAATGAGGTACTACAATGTGCTTTATAGGAAAGGGGGAGGAGACAGAGAGAGACAGAGAGACAGAGGAAGAAAAAGAAAGAGACTACTTTTCCTCTTTCTTCTGTGTTTTCCTGTGCTTTCCTGGATGTTAGATTAAGTTTGCTGAGATAATGCCAGGATCTGCTTTTCCTTTTTAAATGAAAATCCCAAGAGAAGCTATTTTATTTTAACCAAGATGTAGACCATGAGATCTACTTTCAAAAATAAAATTTTAAAGATACATTTTTCAGGGTATAAAGCTGAGATATAAATGTTATTCTTGATTCATTATTTTGAATGTAATAGCTAAGTACTTATATTTCTTTTTTTTTTTGAAGGGATAGAAGTATGGGAAAACAAATGAGCTGATATAAATATAAAAAACACTAAAAGAATAAAAAGGCTGGTGAATCGTTGAAAATGTATGTATGAGATTTCAGTAAGGTTGTCATGTTATAAGGCAGCATGTTAGGCGAAGTTAGTAAGCAGTGTCTGTTTATCGTCCGTCCGGAGGTTGCTCCCCATCTAAGATCATTATGACAGGAAATCTTTCAAAACTGCATGCTCATAAACTCAACACACAGGACAGAATCTTGTAGTTTGGGGAAAGACTGGTATCACCCCACCTGGTTGGTAGCAAGCAATTGGCTCCACATAACAGCAGAAAACGTTCCTAGCCCAAATTTTTGTACCAGCTTCTGCTCATACCGGTCACATCACTTTCTAAAGACCAAAAGAAAAATTCACTTTCAGTGACAACAAAAATAAAGACTTAAAAATTCACAGTTACTTGAAAATTGTATGTGAGGATGGTGGGGTGAAAGACAGCCACCTGACTGCTTCGGTGAAGGGACCATAAGTAACTCTCGTAATTAAAAAATAAGAGCTGAATTAACTTATGGCTTTGGCATCATGTATAATGGAAAAATAAGGCTAAAGCATATATTTTCTATTTCCTAGGGAAATAAGCTATAAGACTATTTTGAATTATACCCAACAAATGTTGAGTATAATTCAAAATTAAGCCTTAAGATGTATTTGTTTTTGTGTATGTGCATAGCAGAAAAAAGAAACAGTGGAAAGAAGAGACATAGATAACAGAAACTACTTAATGGCGTGTATGTCACATCTACATAAATAACCAGGCATAAATTGAGTTTTCCTAGTTGTTATAAGTGACCTTTTTCATTTTCTTAAACACTAAAATTGTGAAAACTAATACTTTTTGATATCTATGGTTAATGGAACTTACTATCGTCATGAAGAAAACTAAATTGGCAAGAAATTCTTTTCTAAATGTACGTTAGTGAAACCATTTACATTTTTCCAACTTATTTCAAACTTTTGTACTTCAGAACAAAGCTTATGTTAACTTTCTTTGAGTTTGAGGAAAATGAAAAATTTCAGCTTTCAAAGGTCAGAGAACCTTCTTAGTGCATTCCCCTCAGGCTGTACATGAAATGTTCACAGCCGGCTGTGTCCTTCCTGCACTGCTGCCCAACTCTGCTGTGCTCACAAAACCCCCGGTTGTTTTCCCAACTCCTTTTCATGCACTTCTGCTCTCTCTCCCCTTCTTACTCATTAAGCAAAGAAGTAAAGCTCTGAGTTATATAGAATATAAAATTAGACATTGTCCCTGCCCAGTGGGCTCACAGAATCTCCAAATTTGCTGTAAAATATGTCTACATATTGTATAACAGATGCACTTCAAGTGCTAAATGTCTGGAGATAAATCTATTATTGACTTCATCCTCTCAACCTTTCCAATTTCCTTTATCATTTGTCATCTCCCTTCATGTATTTGCCCAGGCAGATTGGTAGTTGCAGAGCAAGTCTTTATTTTTTTTAAGAGGCACCACAGTCCAAATCAGCCATGACAGGTTTTGCTCCTATGTATTGAACACCCTAATAACTCTTTTGACCCAGGACATGGTGCTTGTCTCTCTCTCCTGGTGTAAGAGTAGGTATTCACACTTATTCTGTAGAATCAGCATTTCATCTGCCTTGCTTGAAAACTCAGAATTCTGTCTTTTAAACATTCTCTAATTTGTCTTAAAAATAATTCTTTCTTATAGGCTTGAGAGACAGCTATCAAACTATACATAGTTAAAATACTGGAAAATACACAGGTGCTTTATAGCTATGTGTTTTAATACATACTTATAATATATTACTTTAAAAAGTTTTTATATTTGTGAGTGTGATTTGGCATGGGCATATTTATACTTTACAAGATACACATGTGATACATGCAATTTATGTACTTAAGTACAGGAAATCATTGCTTTTTCTTGATAGTTTACTGCTATCAAATGTGCATTTATTATAAAGCTAATGGGTCAGTTGAATATCTTAATCTACAAGAAAATAATTTTATAGTGTTGTTAATTGTTAAAGCTCATAGCAAATTCTGCTGATCTGAAGTATCTCATCAATAGAAATAAAATTTCTTCAGAGTATAAAGTTGAAATTTGAGACTTTAGCTTACATGAACACAACTTTTGTCATTTAAAAAATAACAGTTTTAATTCTGGTCTTACAAATAAAGCCAGAAAAATATAAAAATAAAATGTCCTCTTTATCCATTCCTTTTTGTTTATTTCTGAGTCTTTTCTTCATTTCAAATGAGTTTTTGAACACATTTGGCAGCCAGTACCCCCAATCATTCAAAGAGTTTGTGACGGGGGGAGCTGGCTAGATACCATCGGTTCTTTTAAAATGTATTAGTCTTTAACCACCTGTCTTCTCCCTTAAAATTTAAAGAGAAAAATATATATTGGTTTAATGAATTTATTATGAATCTGCAAGCGCATACTTTAGCATATCTCATGGCTTAATAAGATTTTGTCAACACGATGTAAATTAACTTATTTGTTCAAAGTTTGTCTTTCAGTAGAAATCATCTTTTTTACAACAGTGGACCAACATGGGGAAAGTGAAATTGATTATCAAGAATGATCTTACCATGGGTTTTGTCTCTACATCCCAAGGCAAAGTTGTGTTTTGGTTTCCATGTAAGCATTATGTTTCTGTCCCCAAAGAAAAGGAAGGCAAATCTGTGTGTTACACTATTGGAAATAAGCTTTTCTATGTTCATTGACTGTGATCCTCATGAAATATGGTTTGACCATTAAGATACTGGTACCTGGTGATCTATTTTGTACATCTTTAGTCTGGTTACACTCTGTCTCGTAAATACATGCTGCATCTGCTAGCTTAATGATTTTAACTGTCAGGATGTTCATAGAATTCTGATACCAGCTCCTTAAAACTGTAAGACCATCTAGATCTGAATGTAATTTCTGGCTTACACAACATCGGCGAATCTGGAACGAGCTGCTCTGAAGCTATTTCATTTTAAATCGACAGAGCTTCATGAAAAACAAAGGTGACAGCCCAGTGACAAGGTCTGTGCCTCCTGACCCATGGAAATTCCGGTAACGCTCATCTGCTGGGGAAAGAGTAAAAGACGGAGATATAAGAAATGAAACACCATTCACTCCAATAGCAGCCCTTACATTCTACCATGGCCCCTCTTCCGCAGATTGTTCCCTAGGCTTAGAAAAGGGGCACAGGTGGACGAGAAGCAAACAGTCTACTTTCTCTGGAGCTGTTGTTTTGGACTCTGGTCAATTCTGGCTGTTTCCTTTCATGGGCTGACAGTTTGTCCAGGAATAACCTTTCAGTCCTACTAATGAAGCACAAGCAATTAGATATATAGGTATTTAAACAGTACTAATTGTTATGGTAGGTTACTTTGGTATAGACACAGATGTTTGGATGGTATGTTAATCCATGAATTACATTTTATTCTGTAAAATATGACAGGGTCTTACTGTGGCTTATAACAGCAATATAGTCTGGACACTTATGTGATCAACTTGATTGAACATATAAGTCCCCCCTCCCCAGCTGGATGGTGGGACCCTTGGGCTGTGTGGGTTTGGGCACAACTGCTTGCAAATTGGTTTTACATGAAGAATACTTGTACTCATAAATTATTACTTATTGTTAAAAAATGAAAAAAATAAAGAAGTAATAAAAAAAGAAATGAAACAACTGTCAGAAGAACAGGACACAACTTAGTGACTGAGAAATTAAAAACAATAAAAGTTAGGCAATTTACTATTATTAGAGTATTCAATAACTCAAAGGTCACATTTTAGAAAACTTAAGAAATTACTCTGTACTAACCAGACTTCTTTAATAAATATATCTGTTAAATGTCACTATGCACTGAGCATCATACCATATTCTGAGGTTGAAATGGTAAGTAAAACTTACATGTAGTATCTGTGTAACTTAAGATTTTTAGGACAAGTATTACTGAAAGTATAACTGGACAAGCTTCTAGCTGTAGACTAAGTAACTTCTAGATTTCTAATGCATATGCAGATATGTTCATTAATTTGATTGTGGTAATCATTCCCCAGTGCTGCGTATAGCAAAGTATCATGCTGTACGCCTGACTCCATTCAACCTATTTGCCAAGTAACTGTTTTAGAAAGAAAAGTAACTTTGTGTGCTCAAAAGGAAGATATGGTGTGAGGAGGGTAGTTCATGAGAACTGGCTCTGTCTACAAGCCTGATTGAGACTTGAAGAATAAATAGAAGTTACAAAACATTCCATCAACATTGAGGGTAGAAAAATATAATAAGACACATACACATTAATAACCAAGATGGGCTTTAGTTTTGTCTTTATGGGCTTACTAAAAGGAAATTAAATGGTTTACGGATCTGGGACGACTGTTAATTCATAACCTCATATGGTGTTCAGATCTCACAATGTAATGTTCACAGGCAGTAGTTTTACTACATAGCTATAAACTTCAGTTTTCAGTTTAAAATCTCAGATGTTTCCATTTGCATTTAGCTAAAAATTGGCAAGAAGATTATCATCTCTGATCCAATTTTTTAATGGAAAACTAATTTTGATTTATGGGGTGGCAAAAATATAAACATTTTAGATAAATCTTTTGCCAATTTCTAGATAAAAAGTGGTTTTAACTGTTAACTTTGGCCTTTTGAAGGATTATTTTTAACTGAACATGTCAATGTTTTTACCCTATACTGTTTCTCTTTGTAAATTCACACAGCATTACCTTGCTCTGTTCTACAGCGCGTGGCCCATTTATGAGACACTGGTATTTGATCCCTTTCCCTGTAATGCCACTGTGTCATACAGCCCAAGTCTTCGTCTCCTTACTGTTTGCTCAGGTAAGCATGTGATCATTATTAGTCATTATAAAAAATGTAGACATATATTTAAAATAAAATTGTTACTTGTGTTTGCTTTTATAAAAGGGAACAAGGATATTAGAGAAAAATGTTTATTATTTCAGGACTGTGCCAGTGCTCACATGTAGATCTGGAGATGACCAGGCAATAGGAAGAAGCTTCTTCCTTGGGTACCGGTTCTCAGTAAGTTCAAAACACAGCAACCTCTGAACCAACAATATGGTTCCTTATGAACCCATGCTTCGTGACTTTTCTTCCTTACACAATTTGGTTTTACTCACTAAACAATAATTAATGATGAGAATACTTCTGTGTTTTTGAAATGACCAAATGCTTCTGTTTGTCTCTCTCATAGCCCTGTAGTCTTTCCCTTTCAAAGCTTTTCTCAAAATTTGTGATTCTGGTCTTATTTGTTTCTTTGCTTTTACCTTAATGTTGTGTAAATATTTCAGTAAGTAATAAATAATGACAGCTGACCCTCTTCAGCTTTAGATGTCGGTCTAGTGAGGCCATTTTAAATTATTTTAGTGCTGAGTGCACAAAAGTATTCAGAAGTATTGATTATTTTTGAAGAACAATTTATTTTGGACTTACATTCACATGAAATATAGTGGTTAATATTTCTTTCAAGTCCTCTTAAATTATAGTTTCATATTTCACTCTTTCAAATGTGATATACATATGTACATATATAATTTTTTAAATTTAGAAATGTTTTAAATATTTATATATATAGACACATACAAATTCTTTTTAACATACTGTTTTAATACATGTATGCATTATATAATGATAAAGTCAAGGTAATTAGCATATCTTGCACTTCTATTATTTATCTTGTATCTAATGGAAGAATATTCAAAATCTTCTCTTCTAGCTATTTTGGACTGTAATATATTGTTATTAATTATAATCACCTTAGAGTATAATAAAAAGCATATACTGGTTTTGCCACTTTTATATTTCTTTAAAATTATATAAACTTGTATATATAGTATATATATTTAAATGCGCATAGAATTTATACTATTCTTGTACTATGCACATCCATAAATATATATATATATATTTATTAAAATTAGAAATAGTATGTTACTTCATTTTTTAAGCTGGTGTTAAAACCAAGTACACAATTTTCTACCAGCTTCATAGACATATATACTATATATGGTATAATATTTAACAAATTTAAGCACATATTTTTACAACTTTTAAAATCCATACTGTCTATGATCATGAAAATCATCAGGATCTATGCCATTTCCACCCACTCAATTTCTCCTTGTGCCCATCTGAGCTCTGTCTCCTTCCTCTTGTTTTATTAGAGGTTTTCTTTATGTAGGGTACTAATTTGTTCACTTTTCTGCTTTAAGCTGTCTTTATCTCTCCACCAAGACTATATAGTCCTTGAGATAAAGGACTAGATTGGTCAATAGGAGACAGGACTTGGAAAATTGAAAAGAAAGACTACTCTGACACATAGATTTAGTAGAAACTGAGCTTTGAAGTAGTAGCCTTAAAAAAAAACAGATTTATTTCTTCAGTCAAGATCAACTCATACTGTGGTACATTATAATAAATATCTAAAGATTAAAAAAAAGAAATGAGGACAGGAGGTGATGTAGTGGGAGCGATTCTCAAAGCGCTCATGATTGTTTCATGAGACATATTCTGATGGTTGTGGTAATAAAGATGGAAAAAATAAAGATGAATGAAATAGATATTAGCACATTGTGCAAAGACACTAGACTCCTATGCTCTATGCCACATCACCCAGAAACACTGACATCCCCTTTTATATTTACATCTAATTCCATGCTTGAATTTAACCTTCTCATTCCATTCGTAATTTCACTGTGTAGTTGCAGTTCACAAGTCTACTGACAACCACTAACCTTAGGCATGCTGCACTGGTCAGATGCTGACCTGCCCAGGTGGATGTGCATTAACTCATCTTTATATGACTTTAGACCAGGAGGGATTCAGTAGGATAGTGCAGATTAAGTATGTTTGAGCAATCAGCATGACTTCAGTAACCAGAAAAAAATCCTGCACAAAGTAGTTATTCTATAAAGATCTGTTGAATGAGTAAAAGAACAGTCTCTACTAACCCATAAACTGGATCTGAACCACAGTGTATACCACTTAGGTAAAAATGTATGTGGAACACTTAGCATGGTGCCTGGCACATACTGAATAAATAGATAGAATGTTTATTGCCATGATTACTAGAATGGCTCTGCAAATTAGAAGTCTAAATTAATTATCCAGATGATCCAAGATGGAGCTTTTTCACTTGTCTCATTCTATGTTTTTCTTGGACTCAGGGAACTCAGCTAATTGAATGGCTGCATATATAATACTCCACAGACACAGTTCCTACTTCTCAATTACTGAGTGATTGACAAATGTATTGGTCTAAAGAGTTTGTCAGTTTCACAGATTTTAATGACATCTCCAAGTCACCTTCTTCTTCCTCTAGCTCTCTTCATTTATTTTTGTAGAGGCTAAAATTCTTGATGAATCACAAAGGGAGACCAAGACAGAAGGGAAGGATGAAAGATGGAAGCAGGGGAGGGAAGGAAGCAGGGAGAGACGGGGAAGGAAGAAAGGGAGGGAGAGAGAGAATAAGCACTGTGAAATTCCATAATGCCTTCTTGGTATGGATTTCATAATCTTGTGGGTTGATTACTTAAACCTGAAAGCTCATACCAAAGACTCATTATTAGAAGTGATCTAGTCCTACTCTCTAATTGTTCAGATGGAAGATTGGGGGACTACTCCAACAAATTAAGTGTGGTACTGTGACTTCCAGGAATCCTTCCATTCTGCTACTGCCTTCCTTTCTCCTATTAACTAGCAAGGCTTCTAACTGCCCCAAATCAAAATGTGACTTGTTATCTACTTTTGAAATTTAAGTTTTCTTTTCTTTATACCCATTATCTAACTTGGAGTACTTTTAAATGTAATTTATATCATTTATCCCGAAGTCATTGTCTCATTAGAAGTATACTTCTTTCCTCTGTTACCTATTCATCTGAGCCAAGAAAAAAACACACTATGTTTATATGCAAAATACCTTATTAAATATTCAAATATGAATAAAACCAAAAGAAAGGAAAAATTAAGTAATAAACAGATATTTTTCTACATGTCTACTCACCATTGTCTTTCAGACGTTTTTTACATGATGGTTTCAAATATTCTGAGACAATGTAAAGAATCAACTGGCTATAACCAGGTGGGTTTTCCTTCTACTTCATCTTTTACTAAATTACTAGTAACTAAACTATAGTGCCATGGTAGCGAGGATCCTGGAGCTTGATACAGGTGTACTTTTTGTAAGGTACTCAGTGGGGCATGTCCTGATCCTTGGCCTGGAAAGCTGAGATAGCCCCAGACTGCATCCATAACCAAAGATGACGAGTGAAAGAATGACCAATAGTGAAAGGAATCCACTGGGGTAGAAGGTGGGAATTAAAAACAGCGTCTATTCTGAAATAGTCAAAAGGTTTACAGATGAAATCGCCAAGTTAATGTTCAGGGTGAGACATGGCAATTGGCTAATCTTTGCATTTCTGATAATAGCTTGTGTTAGGAGAATGTGATTAAGAGCTGACAGAAGTGATTTGAAAATTACTACAGTATTCTAAATACTGGTTTTCAAATTAAAAAAAAATATTTATTTATTTTATATATGGAGGGGTTGGCAGCACATGTGACACTTATGTAGATGTCATAGGACACCCAATGGGAGTCAGGTTTCTTTTTCCACCATGTGAATGCCAAAGATTGAACTTGGGTAGTTAGGTTTGGTAGGAAGAGCCTTACCTATTGAGCCATTTGATTGACCCAGAAATATTACTCTCAAATTAAAAATGAGACATGTACCAGATCAACAAATCAACAAATCAACAAAAAACAGTGCCAACACATAGCTGCCCCAGGAGAAGTAGGCATGCATCCTGAATTCTACCCCTTGACTGATAAACCCATCCATCTTTGCCTCTGCCTGCTGAATTTTCTCCCTTGCCCACTGAACTCATAGCACAAATGCTTGAGATAATATTATAATTTCAGAATGATGGTTATGAAGCAGATTCATTCCCACAAGCCTTTTAAGGGAACCTATATATTTTTTCACACTTTTAGGGCCTCATTTCACAAACCTACTCTAAAAATCATCCCAAATTGAACATATTGGAGGCAATCAGCCAAAAATCAAGACTCCACCATGTTAAATATGAAGAGCCAAAAAGAGTGACTGGATGTCATGTGTGGAGCTGTGAACACCCAGCCCATCGTGACAGAAAATAGATTTACTGTGTACCATGCACTGTAAATGGCAGCATGTGGAGCGAGCAGTCACATAAGCTAAGAGAAACTCTGTGACATGCCACATCGCAAGCTCCGTGGGGCTGAGATGTAGACGAGCTTCCTGGGTACTTTATGTCACAAACCATCTTTTGGGTATGCTATTCTAATTCAACTAAGTCAAGTGCACATTTATCAACTCTTGCCTGTTATATGACTCAGAGCAAGAAAGTGGGTGCAGAGAAACTGTTAGGATGCTTCTCTTCAAGGATGTGTGGTGACATATCTTGAGGTGGGCTACCCTTTATATTCCCAGGAGACAATGCAAACATGGGGGGTGAAGCCCTGTTCTAATTGTGCAAAGAAGATATTTTACCTATCTGGATTTCTTTCCTTCTGAGAGTTTTTGTATATGTTATTTCTAAAAGCTGAGGGAAATATTTTAGGAAGTGATCTGGTTCTAGAACACATATGACAAGGAAGTTGAGAAATGATGGTAGGAAATTCAATAATTTAAAGCTATTTATATTTTTGCATGAAGCAAGAATGGGGAATATTTTGGGCTATTTGGCTTTCTTCCATCATAGATGTTTAATCGAAGCTGGAAGGACACTGGAACTCATAAATTATGAACTTTTTTTTTTTTATCTTTTCGAGACAGGGTTTCCCTATAGACATAGCTGTCTGGAACTCAGTCTGTAGACCAGGCTGGCCTTGAACTCACAAAGATCCACCTGCCTTTGCCTCCCAAGTGCTAGGATTAAAGGCGTGCGCCACCACGCCCAGCTAATTATGAACATTTTAAAATCAGTTGGTATACTTTTCTTATTTTTTAAATGGAAGTTATAATTTTAAATAGTGTTTCATATTTGAGAAAAAGTAATACACAGTATTTGATATTTTCTTCAATGATATTGTCACTGTTCAGTGTTATTAGTGCAATTTTCCAAATATTAAAAATATAGTATCATTACATAAGATTATAATTATATGATATAGCAAACATTATGTATTATTTTATGTTATATACAACCTCAAGCACATTATACTAGTATTGTCTATTTTTGAATGTCCAACTTTTATTTATTTATTTATTTTAAATTTTTTATTTATTCTTTATGTGTATGAATGTACTGTCTGCATGCAGGTCTTTGCACCTGTGTCGTGCAATGCCACGGAGGTCAGAAGAGGGTGTCGGATTCCCCTAGAACTGGAGTTAAAGATGGTTCTCAGCCACCATGTGGGTGCTGGGGATCGAACCCAGGTCCTCTGCAAGAGCAGTCAGAGCTCTTAACTGCTAGGCCATCTCTCCAGCCCCAATGAACGTCCAAATTTTGAACCTATGATTCAAACCATGTTTACAATTACTTCCTTAAAATCAATAGCACTTACATATCATGGGCTAACTGGATTTATTTGTGATAATGGTGTGTGTGTGTGTGTGTGTGTGTGTGTGTGTGTTTAGAGATTGAACTCAGAGCCTTATACATGCTAAGCAAGCACTGTACCACTGAGCTACATCCTAAGGTTTTTTTTCAATTTTAATATTCAGCCTGAAAGTACCAAGGTCTATGCATCCTAGCCTAGTGGGGCTTTTTTAACCAGAAGTTATGAACGCCCCATGCAAGAAAATAGTATGTCTTAATAAGTGCAAAGTGAATGTTTTATAGAAAGTGTAAATTTGTTTCTTGCATATTTGTGTTAATTATAAGTAGAAAGTCTCTAACCATTATTATAAGTTTATTGTATAACAACCTTCAAGAAAAACAATATTTCTTGTGAAAGATGATTACAGTTTCAATAGTTGTTCCCTTTTATTACCTAAGAAAACCCATATATTTAGCCAGATACCAGACATGCTAAGTTTAGTTCACTTGGCAATGCTTTAACCAGTTTTCTCTTCATGATCTTTATATTTAAAATAAATCCTAAATAAGCTATAATTCACTGGACACGCTGGGCAATGATTATGCATGTCCTATTTTAACTGAAGAATATACAATTATAAGATATGATCAGTTATTCTTTTAAACATAATGTACTTAAATGATGTAGGAAAAACCACATTGGTCTTCATTTTATCTGAAAACAAAAATTTCAGGAAACCAAGAGTGTAGTGTTTGGGAAGAGGAAACCTAACGTGAATTGGTTCCTGGGGAACTTGCTTGCACAGTGTCTGTATTAAAATAAAATGAAAGCAAAGTGACTAACCCAACATTTCTAAATACCAATACAGTTATACTTCAGGTCAGCTCATTTTCAAAACCACAAGTAGCAAATGACTGGACTTTATTTCATCAAGAGATTAAACTGTGAACCCTTTCAACTAAAAGTAAGTTTGTAAAGCAAAGAGCCCCTTTTCTCTTCCCCTTTGAATGCAGTCTTTTCACAGTTTACTCATTTTTTTGAAGTTTAAACTAAATATATTTATTACCCTCTAATGATATTTCGTATTTTACCAGGATGCAGGAAGACACGGTGTTAGATTTTTGGAGAGGAAAAAGGAAGGACTTTAAAGTTAAGAAAAAGAGCCAGAGCCAGACCTTGGGGTGGGGGGGCAGCTGGAGGGACAGTGCTGCCATCTGTCTGTGAAGAGGGGAGCTCTGCCACCTGCTGGGGTGGGACCCTTTTATTCTGATTTGGCCTTTTTGAGACAGGGTCTCCCTGAAGCCCCAGCTGTTCTGGAACTCGCTATGTAGACCAGGTTGGCCTTGAACTCATAGAGATCTGCTTGCCTCTGCCTCTGCCTCCTGAGTGCTGGGTTTAAAGGCATGAACCACCATGTCTGGAAGTTGGTATTTTTTTATGTCCCTTTTTATTATTTTTTATTATATATATA
>VZQC01015323.1:2090382-2140529 GCA_009823505.1 Rhizomys pruinosus | reverse complement strand
AATAAACATGGCCGTGCATGTATCTCTGTGGTGGCGTAAGTCTTGAGGGTACATGCCCAGGAGTGGTATGGCTGGGTCGGGTGGCAAGTTCATTCCAAGTCTTCCAAGGGTTCTCCACACTGCTTTCCATAGTGGCTGTACGAGTTTACATTCCCACCAGCAGTGGATGAGTGTTCCCCTTTCCCCACAACCTCTCCAGCACTTGGTATCATTTGTTTTCTTGATCCTAGCCAGTCTTACTGGAGTAAGATGATATCTTAAAGTGGTTTTGATTTGCATTTCCTTAATGATTAGTGATGTTGAGCAGTTCTTGAGGTGTTTCTCAGACATCTCTAATTCCTCGCTTGTGAAGTCTCTGTTCAGTTCTTTGCTCCATCTATTGAGCGGGTCGTTTGTTTTCTTTTTTCTTTGTTTTTTGAGTAGTTTATATATTCTGGAAATCAATGCTTTGTCAGATGTATCTGCAGTGAAGGTTTCCTCCCACTCTGTGGGATTTCTCTTCACTTCCTTGATTGTTTCTTTTGATGTACAGAAGCTTTTGAGTTTGATGAGGTCCCATTTGTCAATTGTCGACCTTAATTCTTGTGCAGCTGCTGTCTGATTTAGGAAGTCTTTTCCTACGCCTATGTCTTGTAGTCTGCTGCCAACTTTTTCTTCTATCACCTTCAGAGTTTGGGGTTTCACGTTGAGGTCTTTAATCCATCTGGAGTTGACTTTTGTACAGGGTGAGAGGTAGGGGTTTAATTTCATTCTTCTACAAGTGGTGATCCAGTTTTGCCAACACCACTTGCTGAAGATGCTGTCTTTTCTCCATTGTGGTTTCTTGGCCCCCTTGTCAAATATGAGATGGCTGAAATTGTATGTGCTCAGATTTGGATCTTTGGTTTTGTTCCATTGGTCAATAGGTCTGTTTTTGTGCCAGTACCAGGCTGTTTTTATGACTATGGCCCTGTAGTATACTTTGAAGTCTGGTATAGAGATCCCCACCCCCCACCCCATGTAGCTCTTTTCGCTCAGGGTTGTTTTGGCTATTTGTGGTCTTTTGTTTTTCCAAATGAATTTAAGGACTTTTTTTTTCCAAGCCTGTGAAGAAACTCTTGGGGATTTTAATTGGGATTGTGTTAAATCTGTGCTTCAGGTGGTCTTGGGAGATCTCCAGTTGGTATGGCTTTGAAGGAACCTGTGCATGGCCTGTACTCTGCAGGATACAAGAATTCTCAGCATTTCTTTCTTGCTTTGGTCCATTCAAAAAGGAGAAAGCTTTCTGTCCCATTTCCCTAAATGATTTGGTGATGTTCATTCAACTCATTACCCGATGCTCTACCATGCCCAAGCACCCAACTCAGGTACATAAGGGTTAGAATCTGGTATTACAAAAGTCCCATTTTTAAATTATTCAATTCTGTATTTCCTAAGTCAGAACTTGGATTTCTTTTGTGGGGACAATAGAAAATGTGTCCTTTCTTTTTCTGTTTTTCTTTGTAAAGACACCCATCTTTCTTAGAACTACTGACTCTCTCACACTTTTATTGAGAAACCAATCATGATCCCAGCTTGAGTCCAAAGCAGTTTTTGGTTTTAAAGCTTAGCATCATAATTTAGATATTAGATAAGCTGTTATTTTTCTGCTGTTCATGGGGAATTGAAGGTAGGGTAAGGGGCATCTTTGAGGGCCAGTTTCCTCAGCTGGTATACACTAGAGGAAAGGCTGAGCTTTGCCAGCCTTCAGCTGATTTCCTCCCCTTGGGGTGTCCAACATCCAAACTAAGTACCATTTCTGCAGCTACTTTGTGCTTAGGTAACATGTTATCACCTTAGTTCCTCTTCTGTTTTTAACATTTCCCCTAAACACAGACAAAAAACCAAAGTTGGTTGGTTGAAAGCTGGTGTTTTATTACCAGGGAATCTGGGGTCCCCTCTCAGAGTTCCTAGTCTTCTTAATAAAATAATTTATGAACAGACTTAGACGTGAGTTCAAGGACAATTTTATTAGAGTTTAAAAATAAAAATAACAGGGCAGGCAAGCTGTAATCTTGGCAGTTGTCCATGGGAGGTAGATGGAGAAGAGGAACAGTGAAATCCACACCTTTGTGAATTATCGAGGTTCAGCAAGCAGGCTAGGGGCTTCAAGAGAATAAGAAAGCCCAGATCTTCAGGGAAAGCATGGCCAGCCTATGCCCAGTATGCCAAAGAAAGATAGAAAAGGAAGTTTCCATTTGCTGAGTAATTCAGAAAAGCGGGCAGGCTCAGCCACATGGCTGTGGCTCTTTAAGTGACTGCACCAGGGGCAGGTTTTTGGGGAGGGAAAGTGCATTGTCTCATCCAAAGAGGTAATTACACCTCCTATCTCTTTAGCTGGGCTTACAGTGAATCAGCCTTCCTGGGGTAGAATTCTACAAGGTAATTAACACCATTTGGGTTCATCTTTATGTTTTGGGTAGTTTAGAATAGTAAATCTGTACCCAACACCAGGAGTAGATCCAATGTTTTTCACCAGTATACCCTTGATGGATCTCAACAGAGCCCTGATCATGGCTCCTTAATAATTTAGAAGGGCCCTGTTCTAGTTTGTCCTCCATCGCTGTGACAAAACACTCTGACTGACACCAACTTGGGGAGGAAAGGGTTTATTCAGCTTACATCTCCTGGGTCACAGTTCATCACTCAGGGAGCCCAAGGCAGGAACTCAGGGCAGGAACCTGGAGGCAGGAGCTAAAGCACAGGCCATGGAGGAATGCTGTTCACTGGCTTGCTCCCCTGGCTCATGCCCAGCCTGCCTTCTTATATGGTACATAACAACCTGCCCAGGGTGGCACCACCCATAGTGGGCTGGGCCCTCCCACACTGCTGGACAATCAAGACAATACTCCACAGATGTGGCCACAAGCCAATCCAATGGAGCCAATTCCCCAATTGAGGCTCCCCCAACCCAGGTGTGTCAAGTTGACACTAAAGCTATCCAGCACAGGCCATTTTGAGCAAGTCCAGAAATCCCAATGGACCCCATTAGCTTAGGACTATTATAGTTTCTTGATGTTTCCTTTCTACTAGGATGACTCTTGTGTCTTTACAATGGGGTTGAGCTATTTATTTGCTTGTCTTTTTTGCCTTAATCACATAAGAAGTGCATCATTCTAGAAGTGTAATTTGACAGTTTACTGTAACTTTGTATATACACTCTTGACCATTACTTCAGTCTGCATAGGATTTTATTATTTTTGTGTGTGTGTGTGAATGTACTGTCTGCATGTAGGTTGGTACACCTGTGTCGTGCAATGCCATGGAGGTCAGAAGAGGGCATCGGATTCCCCTGGAACTGGAGTAGACGGTTCTTAGCCACCATGTGGGTACTGGGAATCGAACCTGGGTCCTCTGCAAGAGCAGTCAACACTCTTAACAGCTGAGCCATCTCTCCAGCCCCAGGACTTTTAAAAAAATATTTTATTTATTTATTTTTGTGTGTGAATGTACTGTCTGCATGTAGGTCTGTGCACCCGTGTCATGCAATGCTGCGGAGGTCAGAAGAGGGTCTCAGATTCCCCTGGAACTGGAGTTCTTCTGGAATTGGAGTTACAGGCGGTTCTCAGCTGCCATGTGGGTGCTGGGGATCGAACCCGGGTCCTCTGTAAGAGCAGTTGGTGATCTCTCCAGCCCCATTGAGATTTAATTTTTTTTTTTTTGAGACAGGGTCTCCCTTTAGTCCCAGCTGTCCTGGAACTCACTCTGTAGACCAGGCTGGCCTTGAACTCACAGAGATCTGCCTGCCTCTGCCTCCCAAGTGCTAGGATTAAAGGCTTGCGCCACCACGCCCCAGGATTTTTTTTAAGTGTAAGATCACTATCTTGTTCTAAGGGAAATGAGAGCACTGAAATCCCCTGTACTCTTCTTTTGTGCCATATGTTGAATAGGTTGACACATTTAAAATGCACCATACCTTTTGACCAATGAATATATCATCATGATACTAACTTTCCAGTTTTCAATAAATCAAGTCAAATTGTTCTTCTGATTTTTCTCTTACTGGGAAACTTACATTGTCAACTGAAAGAAAAGTAGCTGTTATTCATTTTATATAATTTTCACCCCAAAATTTCAAGTTGGTTAGTTTTTTTCACTGTTAAAGAGAAGTTGTCCATATGTTCTTAAACAGCAATAAATTATAATGTCTTAGAAGAGAGTATGGAATAGCATAATCAGAAATAGTCTTACAGTATGAACACACAAACTTTGCAAAGAGGATACATTATTTCTTCTTGATAACTGCTGATAGAGATCCTTAGTTTATTTTTTTATAATTTTTTAAATTTATTTATTTATATATAAATTTTTTATCAAATATAGACCCATGTCCCCTCCATCTCCCCACCCCACCCGAGCTCATGCATTCTGCCAAACATGCTTTTCATCTCTTTCTAAGTCTTTCTCAATATTCTCCATGTGGAAGTTGACTGTTTTGAGCAGAAGTTCACTGTTTCAGTCAGTTCTTTGATGCAATCCTTTCTGTTGTTATTGTTGTTTCCAATATGCATCACTCCCAACTGCTTTGGACAAAAGTTCAAGGGGCCATGCACAGGAAATACTTACAACTGGGTAATTGGCACTAGCATCCACAGATGAGGGATATTTTTTAATTACTTGGTATTTGACCTATATAATAATTAATTTGGGACCTGGAATTGAAACACTTACATTAAAAGATAGTGTGTCTATACATGTGTACATATATGTGTATACAGGTGCATGGTGTGTGTGTGTGTGTGTTTCCTTTGAGACAAATGAAACAGAGAAATGGTGTCTTCTAGAGGGTTCTTAGTTTCATTCATAAAAGAATTTAAGAATTATTCTAGTTTCCTTTCAATTGCTGTAACAAAACACTCCGACCAATTCTAACTTAGGGAGGAAAGGGTTTATTTGGCTCACATCTCCTGGGTCACAGTTCATCACTGAGGGAGCCCACCATAGGAACTCAGGGCAGGAACCTGGAGGCAGGAGCTGAAGCGCAGACCTTAGAGGAATGCTACTTACTGACTTGTTCCCCTGGCCCATGCCCAGCCTGCCTTCTTATACTGTACATAACAACTTGCCCAGGTGTGGCACCACCCACAGTGGGCTGGCCCCTCCCACATAACACAGCAATCAAGACAGTACTCCGCAGGCCAGTCCAATGGCGCCAATTCCCCAATTAAGTCTCCCTCAACCCAGGTGTGTCAAGTTGAAACAATCTATCCAGCACAAGAATGGACCCAAATAGAAGCTTTAGGACAATTTCATTAGAATTTCAAAGAAAAATCCTCAGGGCAGGTGAGCTGGTGACCGCAGCAGCTATCTTGAGGAGGAGAATGGAGGGAAGAAGGAAAAAAGCCACGAGGCCATGTAGATTTAGAGCCTGCCTGGAGGTCAGACATGTGGCAAACTGGCAGGTAGACTTAAGGATCTACAGGTATGGGCAGCTCCAGAAGCACAGCACTGGGAGGTGGGACTCCAGGCAGGAAAAGTTAATTATTTCATTAGCACACCAGGTATTCCACCCATCTATTTAGCATAACTTAAGGTGAAACTGCCTTCCTAGGGGCAGTGCTATGACCAGGTGATGGACCTGTAGAAATGGAAACTGAAATGGTCTGTAGAAATGGAAACATGAGTCTTCCAACAGATAGACAAGAGATTTTATAGTCCTGACCAGTTAATCTTATGGGGCTATTTGCTACTCTAACACAAGGACTCTTTTTTCAATATTTTATTGAAGTTTTGTGCATTTCGTACATCACTTCTCAGTTCAGTTCAGACTCATTCCCCCTCTATCCCCCCCCGCCCCTCCCAAGTTCATGCACTCTGCCATACATGTCCTGTATCCCCTTCTGAGTCTTTTCAAAGTTTTTCAAAGCAGAAGATTATTTTTGGGGGGAAGAACTCTACTGCTTCAGTCAGTTCCCTGTCCCAGTTCTTTTGTCGTTGTTCCCTCCAATCCGTATTGTTTCACCATATGCATTTATGTATGTCACACATGTATTAAATCATGTCATCTGAAAATAAACTATGTTATTTCCAAACCATATTTCGGGATTCACATTTTTTTCACATTTAATTTTATATTGCTGTATAATATGCAAACATACCCTCCACCCTTGCACCACAATTATAACGTCTGTAGATAAGTAGTAGTTAATCCTAGAGCCTGTTAAGGCATTCACAATCTAAGAGCACAGTGGTTTTTAGGTAAAGAGAAATATACCATTAATGTTACTGTTTGCCTTACAAGTAGGTACTTGGTGCTAGCATCCACAGATGAGGGATACCATTCGTCATCTGTTTTCTGGGACTGTGCTTCATTTAGCATAATATCTTCTAGTTCCATCTATTTACCTGCAAAGTTCATGATGTCACTTCTTTACTGCTGCATAGAAGTCCATTGTGCAGATGTACCATATTTCCCCTATCCACTTGATGATTGAGGGGCACTGAGGTTGGTTCCAGCTTATTTACCCAGAGCTCACCAATTAGACTAGGGTAGCTGAGCAGTAAGCCCCAGAGAACCTTCTGTTTATGCCTTCCTGGTGTTCATATTACATCACAAGCCCCCACATGCACTTTTTTACAAGAATGTTGGGGATTGAACTCAGGTCTTCATGTTTGTGAAGCCGTACTTCATGGACATAGCCATTTCCGCAGTTTAAATCATGTCCTTTAAAAATATGTAACTCCGGGTGTGGTGGTGCATGCCTTTAATCCCAGCACTTGGGAGGCAGAGGCAGGCGAATCTTTGTGAGTTCAAGGCCAGCCTGGTCTACAGAGTGAGTTCCAGGACAGCTGGGGCTACAGGGAGACCCTGTCTCGAAAAGACAAAAAAAAAATGTATCATGATTTGTTTTGACTGATCAGATGTCTGAACAGTTCTGTATTCTAAGAACGATTAATCTTTTAAAATTCTTTTGGTTCAATCATTGGAGCGATGGCTCAGTGGTTCAGAGCACTGGCTGCTCTTGCAGAGGACCTGGGTTTGGTTCCCAGCACTCACATGGTAGCTAACAACCATACATAACTCCAGTTCCAAGGGATCCAATGCCCTCTTCTGTCCTTCATGGCCATTGGATGACAAGTATCCACTTATATACATGCAAATAAAATTATTTTCGTTCTGTATCATGTGATTTTGGCAAAATTTTCTAATGGATACACAATAATAATATAATCTCAAAGGCATAGTTTAAAGAACTGCTAGATGAGGAAGAATAGGCCTTACCTAAGATTTCCACATGTGTTGACTGGAATCCAGTGGAAAAATGTGCATGGAAGGACATCTGGGTTCTAAAGTTTGACTGGACAGGGCTTAGCTTGGATGATGTAGTGCATGAGTTCTGATGAGAGGATGGAGCATTGGGGGAGCTGACTTTGATTGGGAGCCATTGTATGAGATGTACAAATGCTCAATAAAAAAAAATCACCTTAGTATAATTTGAAGTTTAGCTCCTATGAGCTGTCATCATGGTATTTATGTAAGGTTAAAAATCTTTTTGAAGGAATCTGATAATATGGGAAACTAATTTTCTAAGGCTGAATTAAAGGGATGAAGGACAGATGAAAAAATTGATCTTATACTACATGATATACTATATGTTTGCACTTTGTAGGAAGTAGTTTTGAAAAAAAAAAATATGAGAACCTTAAGTAAAATCTGAACAGTCAGTTCCCAAAACAAGAACAGTCCCAGTTCTTTTGTTTTTGTTGTTCCCTCCAATCCATATTGTTTCAACATATACATTTATATATGTCACACATGTATTAAATAATGTCATCTGAAAATAAACTATGTTATTTCCAATTGACGATTATCTTTCCAATTCCAATTGTCTTTTGACAATTGATAATTGTCTTCTGGTGTTCTCAACCTCAGCCTTTAACCACTGCACTATCCCCACAGCCCAGATTAAAAAGTCTATTTACTTTAAGTTAGAGAGTGATAAATAAGAGTTTAACTGAAAAGTATTATTAGGGCTGGAGAGATGGCCTAGTGGTTAAGAGTGCCAACTGCTCTTGCAGAGGACCCGGGTTTGATCTCCAGCACCCACATGGCAGCTGAGAACCGTCTTTAACTCCAGTTTCAGGGGAATCTGACACCCTCTTCTGACCTCCGCAGCATTGCACAACACGGGTGCACAGACCTACATGCAGACAGTACACTCATACACATACAAAAATAAATAAAATTTTAAAAAGTTTGAAAAAGTATTATTTACTTCAATAGAAACTACAGATGTATGTTTGTGTTCTGAAGAAGATATAGTTAAGCAATACATATTAGCTACCCTCAAGGTATTAGAATTTGGAAGCAGAATTTTGTCTATAGTACAAATATAGTCATCACAACAAACCACTCCATAAGTTCCAAAAGAGAGGCATTAAACTCAGTATATAAGCAGCTCTAGACCACTGAACCCAGAGAACCAGGAGAAAAAGGATCAAAGGAAATTCTCTAGGTGGCATTATACTTTCTTTTCCTCTATCTCCATGTTCATAACACAAGAATACTAACACATGCTATGCAGTAATTTTACAGACATATAAATATCTATCAAAGTAATCTGATCCCTTACAATGAAGTTATTACTTATTTGAATTATTAGCAGGAATAGTATTCTTCTTAATGACATCCCAGGGGCTCATTGAATTTAGGTTCATTTTGGAAAGGCTGACTTCATTTGCCAATAACAACATGTACGGACATAAAAGGAATCAACCTCTTTCACAATGTTGTCCAAATGTTTCAAGTGATGTTTCTGATTATGAAATGACTTTTTTGCTGATAGACACTTCCTACTGTGCTTGTCAAATGGTAGGTTCATGGCTTAGTCAGGGACAAAGTTATTAAGGACATAAAACACCATCTGGATGAAGCTAATAAACATAAAACATAACCTTCAGATACACTGCTGCAGTGGCCAGACTGTGCCAGACCAGATTACCCTTTTGTTTGTATTTAAATCCGAGCCATGTTCTAAGCCATCGGCTGTGTCACTTTAGATGTTTCCCCTTGACTTGAGTGCAAATATTCCACGAGGCAAGCAAATTCTCTTTGTGCATCATACCAGACTATAATTTAATGCCTCTGTGGCTGATGTGACATTTCCAAACTAGTCTTCCATTATTTTCTTCAGAAATATACTAAAAGAATAATTGTATTGGCTTACAAAAAGGAGCTCATAAGATTTTAGTGAATAAATATGCCTCACACTACATAAAATTCATTTTAGTCAAGTACAAAGAAATAAATATCAGAACAAGAAAAGTCTGACCAGTAGTAAGTCTCTTAAAACATACTACCTCCAACACAAAAATGATCAAGCATGCACTGAGCTTCAGGACCTAATCTTGATTGAAATGGAAAAATCAATATATTTCTATATAAGCTTGCAGCAGTATGATCAGCTGATCTGTCCCAGGTGGAAGAACAGTGAACAAATTCCAAGCCCCCTCCTCAAGCTATTTACAGCTATAAAAATTTACTAGGAGGATTAATGATATGTTAAGTTCTTTTCTTTTTTTGGTCCTTTTGAGACAGGGTTTTCCTGTAGCCCCAGCTGTCCTGGAACTCACTATTTTAGACCAGGCTGGTCTTGAACTCACAGAGATCACCTGTTTCTGCCTCCCAAGTGCTGGGATTACAGGCATGCACCACCATGCCTGGCAATATGTTAAATTCTTGGGCAGTGGGGAACAGATTATCGAAGAACATTCTACAGGAAGACCTTCTTACAAAGGTCTTCCTAGTACATGTGGAACATACTGTTTCAGTGAGTTCTAATTGAGCCTCTGCCATTAAAAGAATTGTGGTGATAATAATAGACACTTATCATGTGATGTATGGTTCAGGCTTCAGGAACAAAAGACTTATTTCCTCAGCTGCTGAGAATGTCTCTGATTAGACTGTACTAAGCTATTAGACATTTGCAGGAATTGCCTCAATTGTTTACATCACATCTCATACCCAATGAGTGATCCTCATTTTGGGTTATCAACATCATGCCCTCTCATCTCAGGTTGGTTTGTATCTGATTCACCATGCCACTTTTGAACTTTCATTTTGACTGCCCAGCTTTTCTCTGGGTCTGACCTTTCCTTCCTCTCTTCTGTATATAAAAATCCTATGAATCTTCCATTAACTCCTGGAATATATGTCTGTCTCAAGATCTATGGACTAGGGTTTACCTGAGAAGTAGAATCCGTAAGACTTATCAATACAGGTAGAAGGAGAAGTATTATGATGTATTGATGCATATATTTGTAGACTCAGAAATTCCATAATCCACATTCAACAACATGATAGTCCAGAGAAGGCAGTGGTTTTGGTGTAGATTGTTATTTGTTTGTTTGTTTATGAGACATTGTCTCACTGTAATCCCAGCTGATTTGGAACTTGTTTTATATACCATACCAGGCTAGACTTGACCTCACAGTGATCTGCCTGTCTCTGCCTCCCAAGTGCTGGGATTAAAGGCTTTTGCCACTAAACCCATTCTAGTTTTGATATAGTTTATGTATGAAGAGCTGAGAACTGGGATAGAACTGTCAATAGAATAATAACCAGGATGCATCCAAAGATCTGAGATCCAGGAATACTTATGTAAAGACCAAGAGATGTTTGTTGTAGCTCAAACACAGAGAAAAACATTCTCTACTTCTTTCTAGTCTGTTTCATAGTGGACTGGATTGTGCCTATGAAACCCTTTGTGTTATCTGCTATCTCAAAGCAAATTCCTCCTGTAAATAACCTTGTAAAGACAATCAGATACAATATTTTGCCAGCTACCTGCCCATCCATTTAGCCAGTCAAAATGACACATAACCAACACAGTTTACTTTCTAGAGAATACAGTCTGCTACACCAATCTTCCCTGAGGATAAATGAAGCTGAAGTATACCAGCTAGAGATACTTTTTTCAAACTCAGCAACCAGGAGATGCTCTCATTCTGCCTATGTACTTCACATGCTAGTCAGCACTGGAAGGGTTAAATAGACTTAGTGACTAACAAGTAGAATTATTTTTAAAAGAAAAATCATAAAACACTATGAGCCATGCAATGCAAATTGTCCTGAAAGTGAGGCAGTAAAGGCTGACTATTCAGCAGCATCAACCCATACCCACAGGCCTCTGCAATTAGTCTACCATGGTGAAATTGCAGGGACAGACACATGTTTCATTCTGCATTTCTGTGTAGCCTTAACATTTGAAAACTCTCTTCCTAAGTAAGAGGCATTTCATTAGATCAGAATGACAGCTATATCGTCAGAGTTTTAAAGCGAAAATGCAGATTACAAGTGGGAATGCTATGCAAAATGGTGATTAAATTAATTATGAGGTCTTTTTAAAATTTTCAAAGCCACATTATGTTAATATTCCCCAATAGATTAAGAATCAGAATGTTTTTCTTTCAAATGCAAACAGTGTTAGGTAGGAGTTTGTGGAAGTCAAATGCTATCCTTTATTAATAGTCTCTTTACAGTCATTTATTCTTGTAACCCTGTCTTTTGTTGCTTGTGATCATGAATACATACATTTGTGCTAGGAATGATAGGCAGAGCTCCCCCAAAGCCCCGCAGCCTACTGTGGTCTCAGTCCTCTCATGAAGCATTTGCCTTTTCCACATTAATCATGTGGAACTCGGTGCTACCAGTCACATGATTGTGCTTTCTTTATTGTCATTGGCTTTCCTACTTATACTTGGTGACATTTTGATGACTGAGTCCTTCCATAGCAGGTTTCCAGTCTTTTCAGAGCTGTGCCATCTTGTTCATAGGCCTCACAGGTCTTTGCAAAGTGCCTCAATATGAGTAATAGTCAGTGCATATTTTGCAGCTGATTTTCCCATCTTATTTGATAACAGTTTTGCTCATGGTTCAGGATCTGAGAGCAACAGCCAGTGGCATTCTCTGTCTTCTCACACGGAGGCCTACTCCCTCATTGTAACAAGAACCCCTTATATGAGGTTTGGCGGTGCTGAGTTACCTCCAATTTGAATGAATTTCTCCTTTGCCAACTCTCCTCTTCCCTCATCATTCTAAATACAAAAGGCAGGCATTCTTCCAGGTTTTAGGGAGTCAAAGATTAATAATCTTTAATACTTATCCATAACTAGAAAGATACCAAGGGAGAAATGGGAAAATGGGAGCATTTTAAATAGGGAAACATGGAGGGTTAGGGTTAAATAGGAAGGAGAGAGAAGAAAGAAATAATGCCTAGCTGGTGCAAAAAAACAGACATCTATAGAATATTACACCCAAGCACCAAAGAATATACTTTCTACTCAGCAGCTCATACACGTTTTTTTTTTTCTAAAATTGAAAAAAAAAAAAAAAAAAAAAAAAAACCCTGAAGAAATAAGAATAGACTAACAATCTAATGGAAAATTACATATACAACATTTCTACATGAATCCATGTGAATCAGTGAAGACTACATAACAGAAAACGGTACCAGAGAGGAGAAACCTTTCTTTGAGTTGTTGGCCAGATTAGTCCAAGAGACTCTCAAAATCACACAGGCTATTGCCATAGCCCTTGATTGCTGCTCAGAACTTGAAGGAAAGACCCTATTGCTGAAGCCAGGACATACTTCAGAAACTGGATTTGGAGAAATGGAGTTGGAACTGACCTCCCCTGAAGGCTAAGCTCTCATAGCTATGGAGAACACTATGAAAGCTGCCGAGGGAGAACAACAATCGATGGTCCAACACCGGCTGTGAGACCAAATATCCACATCGATGTCCTGCACAGCATAGGACATCGGTGCAGTAGTGGCCCTTCATCTCAGGGACAATCAGTGGCTACTAATTGGACTTAAAGACCTCTCAAAGGGAGGAAATTCATGTGAGGTACTGTAAACACAGAGAAAATACACATGGCTGGAGAGAAGTCACAGATCTTGGAGAAATTCCCAAGGGTTTCACATCCCTAAGCTAATATAACTTCTTTTCCAAGTGCAAAATATGTATCCATATATTTACAGACAAATTTCCCAGGCACCACTCATCAAAGAAACTTCTTTTGTGCCAAATGAAGACATTACAGAGTACCACAACTGGTCACACAGACATTGTCTGTGACTTTCCCAAGCCTAAGCAGCACATCTACGATGCAACCTCTACATGTGAGGCTCACACAACATAGAACAAGGGACCAAGCAGACACTAATGAATCTCTTAACTCTCATTAAGGAAGCTCCCTCATGCAACAGGGGGCCAGGAACTCAAAAGCTCATGAATGGCCAAACTGTGGAGATTAGGAGTCTGCAGAGTGTGGGTCATGGACAGGTCACCTATATTCAGCTTCACTCCTCCAGGACTCAGGGAACATTGTGGAAGAGGGGGCAGAAAGATTGTAAGAGCCAGGGAGGTGATGCCAGACTATATGGAAATAGAAACCTGTAACTTCCTAGGACCCTGCTTGAACCTACAACAATGGTGTCAGCATGCACAAGATCCATGCAAGGTCAAGCAGAAAACCCCCAGCATGGAACAGAGAAAATGGGCAGCAGAACCCAATTTTAGTTGAAGAAATATTGGCCACTTATTACCTTTGGGTGAGGAAGAACTGATCTTCTTAAAGTGAGGGACTCTGGGTAGGCTGACTAGAGCTCAGTGGATGAAGTCGTACTGAGGAATGATGGTTCAGGGCATTAATTTGTCACAATAGGCCTTAACACAAATGACAGAATGTATGAATTCCAGTCAGGTGGGGCCTGTGCAGGATGCCAATGGAGAAGGGGTTATAAATGTCATTAAGAATGATTGAGATGTTATGTATGAAATGCACAAAAATTTAATAAAAATAAAAATATAAAAATTTAAAAAAGAATGGAAAAAATTAAAAGAAGCTATCTTATTCTGAAAGAGAAGATTCTTTCATTGTGAAGCTCTCCTAGCATTTATAGTGTATTCATTTAACAAAATATTGATTATCCACCCAGTGCCACCCTGTACCTTATGGGCTAGGATAAAATAAAGCAAAAGCAAACTGTTGTCTTCAAAGTCGCATCATTTTTGTGAGGTGGGTACAGGAAAAGAAAGCATGCTGGGTAGGGAAGTCAACTGTAAGGTGTGTTAGATGGTAACAGCAGGGTAGCAGTGACAGATACGGAAGCCAGGCTTCTTGTATGCAAACAACAAATCATCTTACCATTGTGACAAATTCAGTCCATTTTCTCTGCGCCTCAATTTCCCCAACAGCAAAATGGAGGCAATGCAAGTGTTTCCCTTAGTCTCATCAGAATTAAATAGATTAATGTTTTATTACCTCTAGAGAACTGAGGGTTACAGGTCAGTACATGCAGTTTTATTAAATAATAAATGTGTATGAACTAAAATAAGCTAGAGCAGGGACTGGAGGTTGAAGAGAGAGCTGAACACTATGCAAGGCTCTTCAGGAAGGCTTCCTGGAGGAGGAGACACAGGACTGGAACATTGAAGACAGATCATGCAGGCCTTCTTTGGGGAGGAATATTCCAGACTGAGGAAGCATTTTTCCAAGGTTGTTAAGCAAAAGCATCTTAGGTGGTGCTCCTTAGCAACCAGGAAGCCAATGTGGCTACACACTGTGAGTCGTGGTTGCTTCCGTTGTTATTCTAAGCCAGTTCCAAATCCACTCACCACTTTTCTTTTTCTCTGTGAAGTGTCTAAAACACATTTACCTGATTAGTTAATTTTCTATTGAACACACTGGTCAGGACTTCCTAAGGATTTTCCATGGTTCTTTCTTTGGGAAGTGTAATAGAATACTCCATCTTCAGCCTTTCCGATGTTCTCCCAACCCGTTATTACTCAAGGAGCATCCAAATGGTTTTGTGATCAACATTTCTAGGAATCTGAGGATGTAATTTGTCTCAACTTCATGGATTATGCTTTTTCAAAGCTGAATGTATGTTTGTCTTCAATCTTAACTTTTGTGTCTGTGTTTCCTTTTCCAGAGTTTTCCTCAGCATCTCACAGTTCTCAGAAGCAGCAGGAGACACCGTCTGTCTGTCTTCCTTTTTCATCTAGGCAGTCTGCAGAGCCCCTTATCATGACCATGAGAGTGATTTTTATATATGACTCTTTCTGACTTGTTTTTCCTTTGTGAGAATTCTTTGAAACCAGAAGTCTTAAGGAAACTCCCTATATAGACCCTTTAGCTTTTATTATTTTATTTTCTAGTTACATACTTCTTACTTGGTTTACTTTTAAATATTTTATCTTTTTTATTTTATAGGTATGAGTGTATTGCCTGCATGCATGTAAATGCGCCTGTGTCATTCCATGCCCAAGGAGTTCAGAAGAGGACATCGGATCCCCTGGAACTGGACTTATGGACTGTTATTAGCCACCATGTAGGTGCTGGAAAACAAACCTGGGTCTTTTTCAAGAGCATTCAGTATGTTTCCCCTCTAAGCCATCTCTCTAGTCGCTTTGTTCACTTAAAAAGTTCATAAGAAACTGAATTGTGACCTTGGGTTTACATATTTTGCTCTGATCTGTTTTTTTTTTTTTTTTTTCTTACAGTCAGCTTATCCTAAACTCCTAGATCATGGAAATATGATAGGTAAATAAAAAGGAGGATTACCCTGATGGTGGCAATTTTTGGTGGTATCAGATATAAAACAGGCCATGCTAGATGTTTTATTGCTGTAACACATGTCTAAGGAAAGTGGCTGAACAAGAGGAAGTTTTATCTGGGTTCACCCTTCCAGGCCATCATCACAGAGAATCCCTAGCATGGAAGATATGACCTCATTTCCTGGCAGATGGAAAGCAGAGAGAAAGAATGCTTCGGCTAGCTGGCTTCCCTTTCCTCTTTTTCTTCATATCTAGGTGCTGAGCTTATTAGATGATACTGTCAACCAAGTGGGTCTTGTCCCCTAATTAATAGATACACCTTCAATGATACACCCAGAAATGGGCATTAGTAGTTTCCAGGCCTCTCTCAATAAACCAAGTTTGCTATTAAGAATAACCATCACGGGCTGGAGAGATGGCCTAGCAGTTAAGAGCGCTGACTGCTCTTGCAGAGGACCTGGGTTCTATCCCCAGCACCCATATGGTGGCTGAGAACTGTCTGTAACTCCAATTCCAGGAGAACTCCAGTTCTAGGGAAATCCGACGCCCTCTTCCGACCTCCGCATCATTGCATGACATGGGTACACAAACCTACATGCAGACAATACATTCATACACATAAATATAAATAAATAAATAAATAAATAAATAAAATTTAAAAAAAGAATAACCATCACACTAGGCATGGTGATACATTCCTTTAATATAAGCACCCAGGAAAGAGAGGCAGGTGGATCTCTGAGAGATTGAGGGCAGCCTGGGATGGTCTATGTAGTGAGTTTCAGGCCAGGTGGGACTAAAGTAAAGCCCTGTCTCAGAAAAAAAAAAAAAAAGAAAAGAATAACCATCATATAAGCAACTTAAATTATTAAAAGTCAGGAGGAAGACCTGGTGTATAAAGACCTTCCCAGGAAAGGAGATGCTCTTCTTCCTTTATGAATGATAGTCTGATTCTTCAGATCAGACTATCATTCAGGAATGCTGCAAACTCAGCAACTTCTTGTGCAAGCTGCTCTGGTTTCCTAGAGCTGCATAGCTTGGTAATTTAATAAGTGACTTTTACAAGAGAAGTCCATTTTCTCACAGTTTAGATAGCTATGACCCCGATAATGATGTCAACAGGGTTGGTAGCCTCTAAAAACTGTGAGTAAGAATCTGTTTTATGCCTCTCATTTAGTCTGGAGGTCTGATGACAAACTTTCACATCCTTTGCTTTTAAAAACATCTGCCTCCCTCTTGTCTCTGCTGTCATCTCCACACAATATTCTCCCTACATGCATATCTGTATCTAAACTTCCCCTTTCCCTAAGCCTGTTAGTTGTGAGGGATTTGAGGTACACCCCACTCCACAATGAACTCAATAAATCTGACAGCACCTTACTTCCAAATAAAGACACTTGCCAAGAAACCAGTGGTTGCGATGCAAAGTTAAGTTGAGGAGACATACATAGTCCAACTCAGAGCACAAGCTATTTTAAATATTAGTAAGCACTTTGAACTTACTTTTATTTCCTGGGCAGTCTATCTGAGCCAAATGCAAGTGATGGGTCTAGGTCTGTAACTTCTGCTTCAGTCTTTAGCCTGCGCTCTTAACTTCTGCTCAAATAGCATGTAATAGGTGTTTCTAAGATCAGTGCGGGCCCAGGGTTGTTCCTTTTCACGAGTGCTAATATAACATGGTGACTTTTTTAAGTTTTTTTTTATTTTTTTTTTATTCTCGTATGTGTATAAATGTACTGTCTGCATGTAGGTTTGCACACCCGTGTAGTGCAATGCTGTGGAGGTCAGAAGAGGGTGTCGGATTCCCCTGGAACTGGAGTCGAAGACGGTTCTCAGCCGCTATGTGGGTGCTGGAGATCGACCCCAGGTCCTCTGCAAGAGCAGTCGGCGCTCTTAACTGCTTGGCCATCTCTCCAGCCCCCAAAATGGTGACTTTTTTTAACCAGACTCTTATCGTGCTTAGTTTCCTAGCCTGGTATCCTTGATACTTAAATATGTATTAATATTATGTGTAGAAAAGACCCATAGGCTTATTCACTACAGTGCTGGCTTCAGCAACGGCCTCTGGACACTGCTGTCCTTTGATTATAATGTAAAGTACTTTATGCTTAAAGTTTTTGAAAAGCATTGCCAAATGAACCCAGATACTCCCAAAATATGAATATTTAGTCAAAATTCATTTATACACATCTTATTCTGCATACTATATCATAAATAATTTAGAGGAAGATAAAATTGTAAAATATTCAGAGTGACTTTGTTTATGTAATATCTGTTTTTGCTTTCCTCTGGATATAAGGATATTATTATCTACTGCATGTTTGTAAAAACTACAAATAAAGTGGAATTATACTAGTAATTAGGAAACTAGATAACAATTAATATTTTAGGCTAAAAGGTTAAAAAATATTTAGTTGTTACTTTGAAAAATATTCTAGCAAGACAGATATAAATGGATCATTAGAGGCATTACAATTACATTAAGGATTTTGTGTATTTCAAATATTTTATTTATTATTTTTATCTTCTGTGTATGAGTGTATTGCCTGCATGTGTGTAAGGGAACCCATGTAGTGCAGTATCCACAGAGTCAGAAGAAGGTATCAGATTTCCCCGGAATTTGATAACAGATGGTTGTTACCTGTCATGTTGGTGCCTAGGTCTAATGCAAAAGTAGCCAGTGTTCTTAACCACTGAGCCATCTCTCTGGCACCAGGGTTTTGTATATTTATAAAAATTCAGCATATTTATTTTTTTTAATTTACTTCTAGAGCAAATGAAAATATAAACACAACTTCTCCTCACTTTTCCCTTCTTTTGAAAGTTTCCTGTATATTTCTGGATATGGTATTTGCTTTATTCAAAAATTGAATTGAGGCCAGGCCTGGTGGCACATGGATTTAATCTCAGCACTCAGGGGATGGATGCATGTGCATCTCTGTGAAATTAAGGCCAGCCTGGTCTACATAGTGAGTGCCAAGACACCTGGGGCTAAGGAAGGCCCCATCTCAAAAAGACCAATTGTTTTAGTCACTTTTCTGTAGCTGTGATAAAACCATCATGAGCAAGGGAACTTATAAAAGGAAGATTTTATTTGAGCTTACGATTGACGGTTCCAGGGAATCAGAGTCCATTGTGGTGGGAAGCATGGTGGCTGGGGCTGGAGCATCAAGCAGAGGGTCACATCTCGCAATGAGCACAGGAAGCATAGAGAGGGACTGGAGACTGCAAGGCTTGTTAAACTCACTAAGCCTGCCCCCAATAACGTACTTCCTTCAGCATGGCCACACCTTCTAAGACCTCCAAGAACAGTGCCACCAACTGGAGACAAAATGTCTGAATACTTAAAGCCTTTGCGGGGACACGTTCATTCAAACCACCACACCAAGAAATCATTCAAATGTTTTCTGAAACGCTATGTCCCCTGCTTTGTCGAGGGTCTTATACTTGTGAGGTATGTATAGTTTGATTGTATAGCTATTTATCAGCTTTTGTTTTTATGACCACAATACATCAAGTCTTCTCATTTTGAAGCTCAACAAATTGCCAACTCACAAGTCTTTCATCAAGTAGGTCATATTTGCTTCATTTTTAAGCCACAGTTTCTTCACCAATGGAAAACTAGCATTGATGTGCACAAAGCTTACAGAGAGCAAAGCTTTTAGAAGGAATTCAGGTTAAAAAAAATGAACTATCCCTTTTCAAACGACATTTCAAGCACTTTGGTTGTACGGAGCACACATCCACAGTCTGTTCCTTTAGTTTGATAGAACTCCGGCTTTTCCTCCTCTCTGACTACTGGTCAGCTGCAAACAGACCAACACTGGCTTGCTTAGGCAGGATAAGTAATCAATTGGAAGCAATCTGAATAGCTCTGTGAATCAACAAGAAATGTGGAGACCTGAACGACCCCAGATAGCAAGGATCCAGGCCTAGGCACTGTTTAGCTGGGATGCTACCACAGGAAATGCAGCCACTGAGCCCTCACCAGGGTTTTATTGTGTGCTCTTCACACTCCACTGCCCCCACTGTCATACTAGTTTGTTAATTTTTTTTTCTTTCATCTCTAAATATTCAAAATGCTTGTTCATCAAACTGAAATCAAATGTTCAGGGCCCAGATCTCCAAAAATAAGGACAAGAACTTTTGAGTTTTGTTTGGTTGTTTTGCTTCTTCAGTTTCCTCAATGTTATATAGAGCTCTTCCTCTTATTCACTCTGAAATTTCCTCAAAAAGGAAATGTATTTGATTTCTGGGTTGCCAAAGTTGGACAAGTTCCACTAAGCCTAACTCTGACTGTAATATTTATATGCACCAATCTTCTAATGCTTACAGTTCCAAAAATACAGTGCAAACTGCTCTTCATATAATTTAAAACAGTCACCTATTCCTTTGAGAAGACAAAAGTAAAATCTCTTCACATGATGCCTTTAGCTCAGGGGATGGACAATAGGATGGTGTCATTCAGTTCTTAGTGTATGTTCTGGTACCTATGGTAATAAAGTGTAGAGATGTTTATTCCTAATCTCTTAGAATTTGGTATTTGGAGATGAGAAGAGTAATGTAAAGGAAAATAGTTTATCTACATTTTAATTGAGAAAAAACAGGTGAAAGTTGTATAATTCGACAGCTGGTCATGACAATGTCCACAATGTGACCTTCCTCCTATATTATCTGTTTCATGTTCCATTCAGACATCAAACTGCTTCTCATAAAATTGGAGTCTACTAGTGTCATTACACAGCATAAACTTAGATTCCTGAAGAATCTACTTCTTCATGTCACTATCCATAGTTTCTGTTAAATTTAGCCAAAAGGCATGGTTATACAAAGAGGTATATTTGGTATTATCTGGATTACAGGTTGGATTTATTATTGGTTTCAACATATACTCCTCCATATTATTCCTGTTATGAGGATCTTAAGAATTCTAAGTATAAATATTCCCTTTCGGTTCACTAGAACCACTTTTATGTCTCCTGTTAAGAGCATTATTTCTCTAGATATAAAATCTTTGCATAGCACAGCCCAGAACTGTAGAGCATAGAAATAGATTTTTGCCAGGCAGTAATATAGCCATTCCATCTCAGTTCCATTCATCTGAAGTTTGGGGAGGGACAGTGACCTTTATTTATTCTGATTATGCAATGGTTCAGATGTTTGAATTTTACAGGATAATATTCTTTTTTTTTTTTTTTTATACTTTTATGTCATTCTTTATTTCTTCCCTGACTCATTCATTATTCAGGAGTCTGTTGTTTAATCTCCATGTGTTCTTGTAGATAGTCAGGCTTATTCTGGTATTGATATTGAGTTTTATTGCAGTGTGGTCTGATAATATGCATGAAACTATTTCAACCCTTTTGTATATTTTTTGTTTCTTTTGTGTCCCAGTATGTGGTCGATTTTGGAGAATGTTCTGTGGGGTGCTGAGAAGAAAGTATATTCTCTGGTATTTAGGTGGAATATTTGTTTGATGTCTGTGAAATCCATTAGGTGTATTGTATTGCTAGTTCAGATGTTTCTCTGTTTATTCTTTGTCCAATTGACCTATCCAAAGGGTTCAGTGGGGTATTGAAGTCCCCCACAATTAGTGTGCTGGAATTCATGTGTACCTTGAGGTTCTGCAGAATTGTGTTTATAAAGTTCAGTGCACCAGAGTTTGGTGCATAAACATTTATAAGTGTGAAATATTCATGGTTGATTGTTCCTTTGATAAGGATCTAATGGCCTTCTTTGTCTCTTCTGATTAGTTTTACTCTGAAGTCTATTTTGTCTGATATTAGAATAGCAACTCTTGCTTACTTTTTGGTACCATTTGCTTAGAATATTTTTCCATCATTTCACTTTAAGTTGGTGTCTGTCCCTGAGGGTGAGATGGGTTTCTTGCATACAGATGGATTCTGTTTCTTTTTTTTTTTTTTTTTTTTTTTTTGAGACAGTGTTCTCTCGTAGCCCCAGCTGTCCTGGAACTCACCTCGTAGACCAGGATGGCTTGAACTCACAAAGATCTCGCTGCGCTCTGCCCCCAAGTGCTAGGATTAAAGGCGTGTGCCACCACGCCTGGCTGGATTCTGTTTTTTTTTTTTTTTTTTTTATTGTATTTATTTATTATTTTTAACAAATCTAGACCCGTGTTCCCGCTCATTCCCCCACCCCGTCAGAGCTCGTGCATTCTGCCAAACATGCTTTCCATGTCTTAGTCTTTCTCAATATTTTTCCATGGGGACGTTGAGTTTTGAGCAGAAGTTCACTTTTTCAGTCAGTTCTTTGAAGCAGTATTTTCTGTTGTTGTTGTTGTTTCCAAAATGCATTATGTCCAACTGCTTTGTACAGAAGCTGCAGGGGGCCCTACACAAGAATACTTAAACTGGGTAATTGGCACTAGCATCCACAGATGAGGGATCCATTCGTCGTTTGTTTTTCTGAGACTGTGTTACTTCACGTCAGCATGATGTCCTCTAGCTCCAGCCATTTTCCTGCAAAGCCTCGTGATGTCGTCTTTCTTTACTGCTGCATAAAACTCCATTGTGTAGATGTACCACTTTTTCTCTATCCATTCGTCAGTTGAGGGGCATTTAGGTTGGTTCCAGTCTTGTGCTATTGTGAAGAGAGCTGAAAATAACATGGCCGTGCATGTATCTCTGTGGTGGCGTAAGTCTTGAGGGTACATGCCCAGGAGTGGTATGGCTGGGTCGGGTGGCAAGTTCATTCCAAGTCTTCCAAGGGTTCTCCACACTGCTTTCCATAGTGGCTGTACGAGTTTACATTCCCACCAGCAGTGGATGAGTGTTCCCCTTTCCCCACAACCTCTCCAGCACTTGGTATCATTTGTTTTCTTGATCCTAGCCAGTCTTACTGGAGTAAGATGATATCTTAAAGTGGTTTTGATTTGCATTTCCTTAATGATTAGTGATGTTGAGCAGTTCTTGAGGTGTTTCTCAGACATCTCTAATTCCTCGCTTGTGAAGTCTCTGTTCAGTTCTTTGCTCCATCTATTGAGCGGGTCGTTTGTTTTCTTTTTTCTTTGTTTTTTGAGTAGTTTATATATTCTGGAAATCAATGCTTTGTCAGATGTATCTGCAGTGAAGGTTTCCTCCCACTCTGTGGGATTTCTCTTCACTTCCTTGATTGTTTCTTTTGATGTACAGAAGCTTTTGAGTTTGATGAGGTCCCATTTGTCAATTGTCGACCTTAATTCTTGTGCAGCTGCTGTCTGATTTAGGAAGTCTTTTCCTACGCCTATGTCTTGTAGTCTGCTGCCAACTTTTTCTTCTATCACCTTCAGAGTTTGGGGTTTCACGTTGAGGTCTTTAATCCATCTGGAGTTGACTTTTGTACAGGGCGAGAGGTAGGGGTTTAATTTCATTCTTCTACAAGTGGTGATCCAGTTTTGCCAACACCACTTGCTGAAGATGCTGTCTTTTCTCCATTGTGGTTTCTTGGCCCCCTTGTCAAATATGAGATGGCTGAAATTGTATGTGCTCAGATTTGGATCTTCGGTTTTGTTCCATTGGTCAACAGGTCTGTTTTTGTGCCAGTACCAGGCTGTTTTTATGACTATAGCCCTGTAGTATAGTTTCAAATCTGGTATAGAGATCCCTCCTGTGTAGCTCTTTTCACTCAGGATTGATTTGGCTATTCGGGGTCTTTTGTTTCTCCAAATGAATTTAAGAACTACAGGATAATATTCTAGCTGGGCAAAGCGAGGGCCAATCTAACACAAAAACCTTGGTTAACCTGGGCTAACTGTGTAGCCTTAAGCATCCAAAAGGAAAGTATAACCAGAAATAAATAATCGGTAAAGTCTGAGAAATTGTGCTTCAGATATAAAACTTGAGAATCCTCCAAACCTTCATTGCCAGATGGGGACTACTGAGATATCCAGCTTGTGGACTGAGTGGCTACTGGAATTTCAGCCTCTTCACAGTGTAGACTGCCATTGTTGGACTACCCAGGCTGTGTCATGGAGGCCAGTGCAGGAAGGTCAAGACAGGACACATGATCGCTGGATCTCATTTGGGTGACCATGGGGGGGGGACCCCAGTGTGGAGCACGGGGGCAGAATTGATGGTTGTTTGGGTTTGCCAAGGAGGAACCTTTAAGCGTTTCCTTGGGGAAAACATGACATCTTTTAGAAAGATGGAAAAAAGAAAGAAAGAAAGAAAGAAAGAAAGAAAGAAAGAAAGAAAGAAAGAAAGAAAGAAAATCCTCCAACTCAGGTATGTCTGTATGTATATATTTATATATGTATATATTTATGCATAAAAGCAAAACAAGTTGGAGAAAAAAAAGGAAAATAAATTTGAATAAATTAATAATAAAAAGCATCTTCAATGGCTACTGCACTTAATCAACAAGTTTGTCTATTTTGTAAAGTGGGCTAAAAAAAGATGGAAACAAAATGACCACATATGTAAGAAGAAGCTGTCAGAATCATGAATAACGTCCTGAACCTGTGTCCAAATAACATACAGAAATAGAGACAAGCAGATGGGGTGCATTGAATGTTCAAGTTAAAATATCTGCTAATGTTATAACCTGCCTGATGAACACAAGGGATGAATCAAAGACAACTGGTTTTCAGAGCAGTGGTGATGTCATACATTCTGAGAGGTGACAAATATAGATCAGATGAGTGATAAGAGGAAGTCAGGGGAAAGTGAGCTAAATTTATATGTTGAATTTGAATTTCCTGTGAACTACTTAAGTGAAAATGACTAATAGGTAGCTGGAGATAGAATTCACGAAGCTCTGGAGAGACAGCTAGGCTGTGCTAAATCTACATATAGGCTGCACCAAAAGCACTTGCTTGATGAGGTCAGCAAGGAAGAGGGTAGCATGAGAAAGGATGAAAGACACAGCCTAGGCCTAGAGGCCCCTTCAGGGACAGGCGTGCAACTCAGATGCTTGACTGGATGGTTCATACTGTGTGTGGGAACCAGGGAGCAAGTCCTTGAAAAAGATGCAGGATATGTATGGCAGAGTGCAGGGACTTGGGTGAGGTGGGGGGCATGGAAAGGGAAGCGACTCTAGATTCAATTGTGAAATGATGTATGACCTATGGAAAAAGTTTAATAACAATAAAATAAATAAATAATAAATTGATAAATAAATGGCCATTGCTGAAGCTGGAGAGAGAAATGGGGCAGACAACAAAACTCCTAGAGAGGTGTGTAAGGACCCAAGATATGTATAGTTCTGCACTGGAGAGCAGAGAGAGTTTGATTTCTAGCCAGAACTCTCGGTACATGGTAGAGACCCAGAAGGAACAGAGAGGAAAGCACTGGGTGATGAAAAGAGGTAGTAGAAACAATGGTGCCTGCAAGTCAATTTTGCCCTGCAAGTCACAGGGCAAAGAGGAAGTGGGAAGAAGAATATATGTCTTGAGAGAAATAGTGTCTTACCCTTTGCATACTTTTTTCAATCAAAGACTCAACTTTTAAACAAAGTAAAAGTGAATAGATAACTCATTTCTATACTCATAAAATGTTATGTGACAGTTTTTTATTTTATTTATTTTTATGTGTATGAATGTACTGTCTGCATGTAGGTTTGTGCACCTGTGTCGTGCAATGCCGTGGAGGTCAGAAGAGGAAGTCAGATTCCCCCAGAACTGGAGTTAAAGACGGTTCTCAGCCGCCATGAGGATGCTGGGGATCGAACCCGAGTCCTCTGCAAGAGCAATAGGCACTCCTAACAGCTAGGCCATCTCTCCAGCCCCCAATGTGTGACAGTTTTAATACAAAGGCAATTATCTTAAAAATATATAACTATCTATAGAGAAGATAAAAATAAAACAAAACAAAAAACCTTTAAATTATAAAAAGATTAAATTGGGTCATTTTCAGGATCATCCAGTAAAACATAAATGGAAAAACAGATTTTGATTGGTAAAGGAGAAAGGGAATGACTAATGGAATATATATTACAAATTTATATTGAATCTGAAATTTAAATTTGTATTTAATCTATAAGGCAAAAACAATGAAAATCTAAGGTAATATAAACACTTGAGAACTGAAATGCTTATATCTCCTGGGGGGAAATATGTGAAGTTCAGTTCCAGTAGCCTGTGAAGTAAAGAAACATGAAAAGTTTAAGAATACTTTATTATTCAAAGATTTGATGACCATAAATATCATTTAAGTAAAGAAATCACTTGAAAGAATAATGCTCAAAATATAGGGGCTAAAATGTATTTTTGAAAGGAAAGCTATGCAATATTTTTAACAAGTTAGAATATATCTACACTACATACCTAATACATTGATAACTTATATAAGCTCAGGGAAACAGAATATATATAGTCATAAAATTAGAAAGCCTAATTATAAAAATGTTGTGGATCGGTAACTTACTACAGGTGCATGTTTTTTCAAATTTAATAGAATATTCTTCTATATCCATACAACTTAAAACCCTAATAAAACAGGATGAAACTGAATTAGGGAAGCAAGCATTTAAGTAATAATTGTGAAAAAAATATAGCGACCAATGAATTACTATTAATGAGATTTCAAATCTAGGAAGTTTCATGGAAAAAAAATCACTTCAAGTTTTTACTTCAAAGACAAATTTTTTACTATTAATTTTTTTTAAAGCTTCAGTTTCTCAGCTGACAAAGCCAGTGCCACCCTGGGGGCCACAGCTAACAGAGACAGAACACAGGCATGGACAGTAATTGGTCTTCTCTCATATTTAAGTAAAGTTCTTCTACATAAAATTTTGGCAAGTCATTTCAAAAGTTTTCCTTGATGCTCGTTTCCAATTCCAAAAGTAATACACAGTATGGGCATCTGAGATATATTTCAAAGGAAATTCAAGCAACTAATGCTCTAAACTCTGAGAAAGGAAGAGTAGGCAGTGAGCAGGAAGGGCTGATTCCAGTCAGGTGCAGACTGTTCAATATTAGAAATTAATTACCACCCAGAAGGTCTTCATTATCTCAGGAAACTAAGAACTGGTCTTTAGAAGTTAATTTGTTTAAAACAGGAACCATACTTTCACATAAATAGCTTGTAAAGGATTCGGGGTGGCAGGAAAGCATTGGGAAATATTTTTAAAATAAAAAATAAAAATTTAATTATACTTACTTTTATCCGATAAAATACTTAGAATGAAAGTATGATCTAATTTCTAGAATAAGAAAGATCAAATGCCAGGATTTTTTCAAAAGAGTATTCCTCCAATACAATTATAATTGCACATATTTTCCTATCATAAACAAGTCCACCTAGCAAACATTCTGTAGAGCCCCCTTCACTTCTGGTATACAGAGTTAGATCATTCTTCCTTAAGTGCATTTGATATCATCAAATCTATGATGCTTTCCTCTAATTATGACTACGATAAGCCTCTCAGGAACTCGTGTAACAAAAAAATTGAGCATGATTCTAGCATTTGTAAGACCTTATTTTTCTTTATTTCCTGAAAGCATATATACATATATATATATATATACATATGTACATATCTTATAATATTTTATTTTCCCTTTACAATTGGCATACAGTTTCCGTCTAAAATCATCTAATGGTTTAACATTATAATGTGATATATCTGCACAGAAATGACTAAATTTCACAGTTTTCTATATATTTTGAATATATTTGGACTCTGAAGTCTTATGCATCCCCATGTAATCCTGAGATCTCTGGGGAATTAAATAGAAACGTATAAAATGCTATAATATTTTGCTAAATAATGATCAGAACTTAACATGGAAATGATCACACAGCTGTACTGAAGAATAGAAAATACTACTTACATAAATATGGACACAAAAATGTTACCAGAAAGAATAGTGTCAATATTATTTTCCCTCAAATTAATCTACCTAAATAATTTGACCATAATTTTTTTCTTAAATAGCCTCACAAAATTCACCTATTTTTTAATGAAAGAACTCACAGGTGAAAACAGAAGAAATGAAGACAAGTACTGAAGGGAATTTGCACTGTCAGAAACAAAAATATATTGACTAACTATGGTAGGAAACTGAGGTGTTTGTTCAGAAACGGCAACAAAAATCCTGGGAACAAAATAGTCACATGCTTGGTGCATAACGCGATACATGAATGATAACTGTAGCATCTGGGTTCATAAAGTTCTATATTAATAATATTTATGGAGCATTTTACTTTGGAAAAGATTATTGTTGGAGTCAGATTTACCCAATGGATAACTGGAAATATGATTTTTAGTTTGGTAAGGTACTCAACCACACAATTTTTAAAAGCCAGTGATGTTTGAAAATGAATGAGACCAGTACCCTTTCTTCAGTTGAGGAACACTTAGCTTTTGTTTTCATTTTTTAGCTACTGTTAAAAAAGCAAGCACAAACATGAATGTACAAATATATCACCAGGAGAATGAGTCCTTTGGGTATGTTCCAAGGAGAAGTAGAACAGGATCATTAGGTTTTTGTTTTGTTTTGTTTTTATTTATTTCTGTATGTGTATGAATGTACTGTCTGCATGCAGGTTTGTGCACCCGTGTCGTGCAATGCCGCAGAGGTCCAGTTTCATTAGGTTTTTGTTTTGTTTTGTTTTTATTTATTTCTGTATGTGTATGAATGTACTGTCTGCATGCAGGTTTGTGCACCCATGTCGTGCAATGCCGCAGAGGTCAGAAGAGGGTGTCAGATTCCCCTGGACCTGGAGTTCTCCTGGAACTGGAGTTTCAGAAGGTTCTCGGCTGCCTTGTGGGTGCTGGGGATCGAACCTGGGTCCTCTGTAAGAGCGGTCGGCGCTCTTAACCGCTAGGTCATTTCTCTAGCCCCAGGATCATTAGTTTTTAAAGTGTTCTCCACACTGTATTCCATAGTGGTTGTACGAGTTTGCATTCTCATCAGGCGGATGAGCGTTCCCCTTTCTCTGCGTCCTCACCAGCATTTGGTGTCATTTGTTCTCATGCTCTTAGCCAGTCTGACTGGGATAAGATTAAATCATAAACTGGTTCTAAATTACATTTCTCTTATTACTAAGAACGTGGAGCACCTTTTAAGGTATTTCTTATGTGTGAGTGGAAAGAGTCAGGAACAGTGAAAATGATACAGAACTTTGAGGAATTGCTGTGTTTGATGGCAAGAGAAAAGGAGCCCCAGGGAAAGCCAGGTCCTCAAATACTAGAAAGCGAATGGTTCTAAAACAAGGCTGTCTTAATCCAGCATGTAAGACAGGTAGGCTTTGGAAATAAATGGGCTGTTGGAGTTTCATGAACAGAAAAAGAGAAGAAAATATTTAATTGTATTCAGTGATAGACTGCACTTAAAATATTTGGCTTTGAAACCACAGGTAAAGAGGAAAGGTCAAAGACATGCTTATGTCAAGCACGCCATGTCTTTCGTGGCTGCATGACATTTTTAACCTTTAGCTTTGCATTAGGTTTATCTTTGGAGGAATATCAGTTCTTTGTTGCATATTCACCTATTTAGCGATACAGCTATAACCACCACCATAGTCTGCAGTGTGAGATATATTCACTAGCCTTCAAAGTTCTCCCCAGCCACTTTGTAGCAAGCTCCCCTCTCTCTCCCAAATTCCCAACAGCAGAAAATATAGCAGACTCCTTTAGTCTGACTTCATTCACTTAATGTAAAATGCATTTGAGATTCATGTTTTGAATATGTCCTTTCCATTGCTGGATAGTATTCCATTTCACAAGTTTTCCATTATCAGAATTAATTCCTACACTATTAGGGAAAATTTTTATTATTTCTGCTTTATTGAAGATGCGACCAAAGATCCACACGGTCACTCAGCGTGCATCCACCCTCACTCACACATCATATGCATACATGATAATAATACACTTAAAATATATTTAGGACCCAGTGAGATGGCTGAGTAGATAAAGGTGCTTGTTGCACACAAGCCTGGCAACCTGACTTAGATTCTTAGAACCCACATAGAGGTGGAAAGAAAGAAGCAACTCCAGGGTGATAGTAACTGGAGCTGGGATCAATACCAAATGGGTCTAACATCCAAACACAAGGAAAGAATGTAACTCAGAGATGGAAATAAAGTTACTTTACTTTAAGAGGAAAAATAAGAAGGAAAGTCAAGGAGATGGGGCAGAAAATTTTTCAAAAAATTCATTAACAGTTTGTCTCCTTGAAAATTAATATGAAATATTTCTTTCCACTTGAACAAACCTGGGTTTTTGCATGCCCCCCCCTTATCCTTATTCTGTTTAAAGTCTGGGTGTTTCAAAAGATAATATAAGAATTTAGGGGAGCTCAAGCCACTTTGCACCCCTAGAACAATTTAAAGAGCTTATAGCACACTGAACTTCTGATTTGGATCCGTTCCTGGGGACATTTGCCACAGCCACATGCTGCCATCAAATGTACAGTGCGCCATCAGACGGAACCACACTATAGATAGAAAAAGGACAAACTGCATTGGAATCTGTTCACTTCTAAATTTAACGGTTCATTTTTGTGTTTATGTAGAACAGCATCAAAACTATGCTTTGCCAATACTGGGTCTTATTTAATTCTTAGATTTATATTAGTTCACCCATTCCCTGACTTTTGAATGTCTCATCTCCTCCAGGAGTTATTTTGTACAGATTTAGAAAACAAGTGGATCAGAATGCTTGCTGACTTTGGCCCCACAGCAAGCTACTCTCTTTTTTTGAAGATAATCAAGGCACCCCGCAAGGGCCACCACAAGGGAATGTGCTTCACATCACAACACAGATGGCTTGTTTATACCATTTCCCCTTCTTGTAGAAATGTTAAGGCTGGATTCAAATTTTACTCCTTGGTGCATTGTGTGTCTTATGATTCTATTCTTGTCGAAACGTGATGCTGCCCTTGAAATAGGGGAAGGAAGTATTCTGCCTTCATTCCTTCTGACATTTGAAGATGCTTGGGGTTGAAGGTGACACCCACTTCTTCCCTGCTGTCTGCCAACTTTTTTGTTTGTTTTCCAATTTTAAACCAACTATGTCATTCTTGAGACCACTTAAGACTCAGCTTAATGCAAACGAAGTGACACCCAAACCTCTCTTCTGAACTTTGGAATTCAACATATTAAGTGATGAACATATCTACTTGGTCCTTATGGATAAAAGCTTCAGGTCAGCCATGTTTGTTCCCACAATGATTCTCAGTCTTCCTTGCATCTTAGAATAACATGGGGGTGGGGGGAGGTGCTGCCAAGGCTCTAGCTCTACAATTTCTGAATGAATTTGGCTCTAGGCAGGAGGTCTGAACATTACAATTGCCTCCTTAGATGATCTTAATGTACAGCGTGCATTGAAGACACTGGTCTACAATCTACAAATGTTCCACAGGATATCCAGAGAGGACTCAATTTGCTTCTTTTCTCATCATGCTTATAAAATATGTGTTTGCCATTTAAGGTTATAGGAGTGCATGAATGTGGGAAGGTTTCCATAGTGATGAATATTTATGGAGAGAGTGGCAGCTCTCCTATCGTGCATCCAACAGGTTGGTGAGAGTGTTTTGTAATCTTCTATAAGAACAGATTATTTATCTGATTCCTTAAGCAATTTTTTTCCAGCATCTTATCTGAAGGATATTTGATATACTTTATTTTCAAAATTAAAGAGAAGCCTATTTAATGCTGAAATATCCACCCAAAAGTTATATTCTGTTAGACCTCAAAGGCAGGGTGTCATTTGCAGTGTGGTTGCTGTCTGGGCTGGACTGCATGTAGGATAAGGCATTCAGCAGCATCTCTGGTACTCTCTCATTAAACATCAGCAGTACTCCAACCTGATGTGACAGTCAAACATGTCTGCACATACTGTTAAACAACCACCTGGACCCTGAAATACCCAGGACTAAGAAACATTTCCCAAAGCTTACAATTTTGTTTTGTGTGTAAATGGAAATATATCCATCCATGATGTCATACTCACTATCAGTAAATATCAAGAACATTAAACATCTGTCCATAAAGCTATGGAAGAAATGTTTTGTCAAATTGGATCATGCACTGCTCTATTGATGAAATTATCAGCCTTTCGAACATCTGCCATGAGAACGAGATTGATCTTATTATGTAATGTAGAAGATAGTAAGGGGGATAAACAGCACAACAAAAACAATGAACAACACTACAGACTTGTACTAGGTCCTTCTAAACCAGATGCTTTGGCCCTTCAGCATCCTAGTTTATTTATAAAATCTAAACAAGGCAGACTCATAGGAGGCTCTATTGATTCTCAACTTGCATTTCCTGCCCCCTTCAGACTTTATAAACCTTCCTGACATGTATATGGGAAGAATATTAAAGAGAAGAGGAAAGAATTAACTGGCTACTATGATTTTTTTCTTTAATTGGAGATTATTTCGTGAATTCTTGACCTCTTGCATCTTTCTTAAAGCAGCTATGAACACGGGTAGCGATTTCACTGGAAAACCGGTTGGGCTCTACTAGTGTTTCTTGGTCCTTTACATTCATTGCCAGCATAAATTAGTCCATATCATTGTTAATTAAATTATATTAATCTTGTATCAAATAGAAAGATAGTGCAATCTCTAAATGAAATAGATTTAATAAAGAAAAAAACATTAATTTTTTTTTTTAAGGATGATGGGGAAGACAGATAAATCAGAACAGCATTCCTGGAGAGAAAATGGAAACTAAAAAATGCTTGAGAATTGTAAAGGAAGAGCCCTGTATAGAGTAGGTAAATCTGACTACATAGTAAATTGTGGATATAGTTGATACTGAAGTTAAATGAAGGCAATATCTTAAAGGTTGTAAAAACCATGTAATTTAATTTTCCTGTAAAAACCATGTAAGGTTGTAGAAGATGAAGAAATTTACATGGTTTTTACAGGAAAATTAAATCTTAAGTACATTATTAAAAAGAGCAAGCTACTCCAGTGGCCACTGAAAAGCTGACGATGTCCAGAGGAGTGAGAGAGCCAGGAAGAGGAAACTGAATGCACTGGTGTTTTGGACTGTAGAAAGATTTAACGTGTATGTTGTATTCTAAAGTGAGAAGAACACAGATGGCTGGACGAAGTTTAAAAGCTACAATGGACAGCTGGGAAATGGCTCAGTCAGGAAAGTTCATGTCATGCAAGCATGAAGATTCAAGATCTCCAGCATACACATAAAAGCCAGCCATGGTGGTGTGGATCCCGTCCCAGTGCTGGAGAGGTAGAGATGGACAGACCCCCGGCCTCACTGTCCAGCCGCCCCCTTTCCCTATCTGGTGAGCTCAAGGCCAATGAAAGACCCTTTCTCAAAAGAACAAGCTGGACGGTACCTAAGGAACAACAAGCAAAATTGTTCTCTGTCCTCTACATGCATGCATGCACATGCTCATACACACACACACACACACACACACACACACACACACACATGCACATTTGCACCCCCATATACAAACACACACAAAACATGTACAGTAGAACTAAACACAAAATAATATCAGAAAAGTGATGTTTGTGCATCATGAGAAGACAGAGACTATGTCTGCATATGCAAAATCATGTAAGACTCTGTCATTCCAATTGGAGTCAGGTAGTTTTAGCACATGCTACTGTCCTTCATAGAGCCAGGAAGAATGTTGTTTGGCTTCAGAATCCTGACCTTCAGGTTAGCACTCATTGATATTGGCCTGATTCTTCAAGTCTAAACATCCAAACCGTAAACATTTAGGATTACTTAGTAGAATAGAGAATCCTCTAAAGTCGTCTCAGATAAGACAATACAAAAAAAAGTGAGTTTAAAATAGCACACACTCACCATTTCCAAATACATATAGAAATGAGCATGGAATGGCACCTACACACATACATGTGTCTATAAATGCTGATAAGGAATATTGTGCTGTTCCCACCAGAATCAATGTTTTTAAGGTTTATTAATCAGAAAATGTATATCAATGTCAATTGAACAGTCCCTTTTACCCACCTGCTACAATAAGCTTTTAAATGTTACATAGGTTAGCCCATCAGACGCTTAAAGCAGCACCTTTGTGGAGCTCTCTATTATCCTTGTAGTGCAGATGAAGTGAGAAAAGTTAAGTCAACCCCAACTTCTATAAATTATTAGAGAAAAAGCTAAAGTTACACCCAGGCCCCTGAAGTGAAGAGTTCACATTTGGCACCATAGGAGTTATTGACTTTCTTAACAAAATAACAGGATGAAATTTCTGATTACATTATTAAAGCCCACAGATCATGTAACCCCCCCAATTCTACTGTTCATCTCATTTACCTATATTTATTGCAAATATAATTTGTATTAATTCAAGGAGAATTTCACCTTTTAGGTAGGTATTGTCATATTCAATGTAAGTAAGTGACTGTCCCATCATTTCTGGACACTATAGAAAAAGCTCATAAAACTTTTGCCTTCATAAGTCAAGAGCAATATCTATTTTTACCTAATAAAAATAATCATAATTTTCTCATATTTTATGCTAACAGCAAATAACTATAACAAGGAGCAGACATAGAATAATCCTAGCCAGGTGTTGTGGCACATGCCTTTAATCCTAGCACTTGGGAGGCAGAGGCGGCAGATCTTTGTGAGTTCAAGGCCAGCCTGGTCTACAGAGTGAGTTCCAGGACAGCTTGGGCTACAGGGAGACCCTGTCTCAAAAAGACCAAAAAAAATAAAAAAAAAAAAAAAAAAAAAAAAAAAAAAAAAAAAAAAAAAAAAAAAGAAATAGAATAATCCACATAATTTTGATATCTATGGTTTCATGATAGTAGACAATTTTCCCTTTAAAATATTTTTATTGATCCTTGGAGAGCTTCAGACAATGAAATCTGATCATATTCTGGACCATCTTCCCATCTTTCTCAAATCCATCCTTCCTTCCAACCTTTCTCACTTTGTGTCTTGTATTATTTTTTTAAGGCACAACAAGTCTATTTTGTGTTCTCCAAATACTCTTGGGCATGAAGACCAATATGTATTTTTAAAAGGTTTCTTTTACCTAATTTACTCACAAGCTGTATGGACAGCATAAAGACTGCTCATGAAGAGCAAGGGGTAACTTGGATCTTGTCTGCTATAGCTCTAGCCTCATGTTACTCTAAGTGTCACAACCTGTGAATTTCCAGAGAATTGAGAATGTAACTAACTCAACACCAATCATAGAACTAAAAGCTATATATTTACTTAGAAACATCACATTTTAAGCAAAAGTACACTATTTTTTATTTTACAAAAATAACCTGAATGTTTTACATCTCACTTCCAATGTTTTCTCAAAGTGAAATCTGACTCACATTTTACATGTAGTAAAATTTCTAGGACAATCTTTATTTAAACAATTACAACACTTCATCACAAGAAAGACTGTGCTCAGTGTAGTTGATACAGAAGCAACAAGTACTGAAATTCCAATTCAGATTATTCATTATGCATCAGAGAGAAATAACAAGTGTTGAAATAACATACAGTATCCATTAGACCATTTAATCAACCCAACTGAAGTTAAAAGTAAAGTGTCCTGGGGGCTGGAGAGATGGCCTAGTGGTTAAGAGCACCGACTGCTCTTGCAGAGGACCCGGGTTCGATCCCTAGCACCCACATGGCAGTTGAGAACCGTCTGTAACTCCAATTCCAGGAGAACTCCAGTTCCAGGGGAATCCGACCCCCTCTTCTGACCTCTGCGGCATTGTACGGCACGGGTGCACAAACCTACATGCAGACAGTACATTCACACACATAAATTAAATAAATAAATAAATAAATAAATAAATAAATAAATAAATAATTTTTAAAAAGTGTCCTTTAAGGTGGCAGAAATGTCCAGTAGAGGTGAAATCCTAGACCAGTAAGTACAGTCATTTCCTTGAATTTGGAACAAATGATACTATCTCAAAATATAGTTAATGTGGCATAAAGGAGATCTAAAGCCAACATACCCATATTATATATTGATTCATGCATGTATAGATGCATATTATATCTGTGTCTCTAACATATTTATGAATGTTTATGTTTTCTGAAAGGAGTGAAATATTTTGCACTTTTATTTATTTGTTTGTTTATTTAGACAGGGGGCGCACACACATGTAAATGAAAGAGGACTTTATGGAGTTTTCTCCTTCCACCATGTGAGCTCTGTTGATGGAACACATGGTTTCAGGCTTGGCAGCAAGTGCCTTTACCCACTGAGCCATCTCTCTTGGCTACAGAAAGGATTTTAACAATTTTTTTTCTTTTGTGTTTTTGTTTCATTTATTTGTGTTTTATGGGACAGTCACATATCACAGAGCCCAAGAAAAGGTCAGACGACAACTTGCAAATTTGGTTCTCTACTACTACCATGCTGGTCTGGGAATCTAACAGAACTGGCTGCAAATGGCTTTACCAGTGAAGCCATTTCAACTCTCCAAAAGCATAATATTTTAAAGAAAATATTTTAAAAGTTTAACGTTTACAATTTTGACATTTATATCTCCTTCGAAACAAAACAATCAATAATTGCTTATTATGTTTTCTAAAACCATATGTTCACTATTGATACCTTGCAAAAAACCAAAAGACAAAACACAAAGCAAGTGAAAATTTACAGAGGGTTTTAGATAGTTTAGTAAGAAAAGCTTTGTGATTTCACTTTTCTTCTCTCCTTTCTCTCACTCTCACTCTTGTCCCTCTCTCAGAGATAGTGAGAAAAAAAAATATATAGAGAGAGAATTTTGCCATACAACCCTGGTTGGCCTATAACTTGCTATGCAGCCCCTCAAATTCTTCGATAATCCTCTTGACTCTGCCTCTTGAATGCTGGGGGTATATCCCTGTCACCATACCAGGCTTTGTTAATTTTTAAATGTAGACTATGTACTCTACTATGCTTCTTTGATATTAGCTGTCAAATAAAACCAGATTCAAATTTTAGATTAAAGTTTATTATATTAATTGGAAAGGCTATGTGTCCTCATGCTTTGTATTTAGGTAAATGGCAGTCAGTGTACCATTGATAATGTGGCCAAAGCATTCTTCTTAATTGCTATTATTTTTCATATATCTACTTAGAAAATTTTCTTCATTTAATGATACCTTTTAACCACTTTCTAAAGGCACTTCCAACACCCTTGAAGTTATTTTTTTTTTTTTTTGGCCCTGTTGCTTTTATTTTAGTTATTTTTTTTTTATTTTATCTGTATTACTGCATTGCCTGCATACGTATAGATGCACCCTAGTTGTGTAATGCCCATGGAGGTTAAAACAGGTGTCCCCCCCCCCCCGGAACTGGAGTTATGGACAGTTGTTAGCTGACACGTGGGTTCTGGGAATTGAACCCAGGTCCTTGGCAAGGGCAGACAGTGCTCTTAACCACTGAGCCATCTCTCTAACCCCATTATTTTAATTAATTTTAGGGTTAGAATACAAAGAAATGGTTTTCATTATGGACACGTATTTTCATACATGGACACATATTCTTCTCTACCCTCCACCACTGCTTCCCTCAGGCCTCCTGGTCCTGCTCGGGCTGGTCATATTTCTTCCCCATCTTTCGCCTTTTACTTTCCAATGGTCTTACAAAAACACAGGCCAAAACCAACTATGGGAGAAAAGGGTTTATTTGACCTTAAGCCTACATATCATCATGGAGGGAACCAGGGCAGGAGCTCTGAGCAAGAACTGAAGTACAGACCATGGAGGAGCACAGCTTACTGGCTTGCTCTCCATACCCATAAGCAGGCTGTTTTCTTGTACAATACATGGATAACCTGCCTATGGGTGGCACCACTCAAGTGTGTTGTGCCCTCCCACATCACTCAACAGTCAAGGAAATGTCCCATAGACACAGCCACAGGCCATTCCAGTGTAGGAAATTCCTCAGTTGAGGCTCCCTCCGATCAGGGGTGTCAACTTGACAACTAAAACTATCCAGCATAATAGACCCCTTGTCAACTTGACACACAAATGTTGCTATTAAACCACAACCCTTGCATTTATTTTATCCCCAAGATCTCATGGTAATATTCATATTATAACATAAAATAACTTTAAAAGCCTGCCATCCTTTAAAATTCAATCACTTTAAAATCTCCAGATATCTTTAAAAATTCCCTTGGCTCTGGGCTCATGTAAAATGCATAACAAGTTATGTATTGTCTTAATTCAAATGGAAAGAATTGGGCACACTTAAGGAAACCAAAGTCCAGCAATGGAACTCAGTGTTGGATATCTGGGGTTTACTCACAGTCTTCTAGGCTCTGCTTCTCTGGCTCTGCCATCCACGGCATGCACAGCTTGTCTCATAAGCTCAGCCTGGCTCCACTATACACCTCCTGTTGCCCTTGATGATTGTCCCATTGTCCTCTGGCCTATGCTCATCTCTTATACAACACTCCTGCCTAGAAATGGCACCACCCACAGTGATCTGGACCCTCCCACATCATCCATCCAGCAATCACGAAAATGTCCCACAGACATTGCCACAGGCCAACCCAATGGAGATGAAGCCTCAACTGAGGCTCACTCCACCCAGATGTGTAAACTTGACAACCAAAGTTACCCAGCACAGCCACACTCTGCTTTCTTAGCATATATATTACTGGCTCATTTTCACATTCTCTTAACATCTTTGCCATATCTTTCATGATCTCCTTGATTGTTTCCTGACATATTTTAAATTAATTTCTGTGCAAGGATGAATTTGCACAGAAGAACCTCTGGATTAAAAACCTTGACTCCATAGGACTTAACATGGAAAATGTAATATATGAATTATGACCAGGTGTTGAAGGCATGGAGGGTGCCCTAAATTTGAGTAGAAACCATTGTATGAAATGTATAAATGATCAATAAATGAAAAAATAAGATAGTTATCTACTTTTATTCTGTGTGTGAAAATGTTATTTTTGAAGCTACTGTGAATAGGAATTTTCCCTGATTTCTTTATCAGCAATTGGCTATTTTATAGCAATGTTATTGATCTTCTATGTCAAATTTGTATTCTGTTACTTTGCTGAAAGCATTTATTAGATCTGAGAGATTTGTAGTTCAGTGTTTTGGCTCTTTTAAGTATGGATCATGTCATGTGTAGAAATAATCCCAATTTTTTCTTTCCTATTTGCACTAAATTTGTTTCTTCTTGCTGTCATTTTGTTCTACCTAAGATGTCAAACACTGTATTGACTAAGACATTTCTTGTGTTGATCCTGTAATCCACCATTCATTAATGTCTGCAATGATCTACATTATCATTACCATCTTCTGTCTGTGGGTTTGGAGGGCTTTGGTTTCAAACCTTGAGTTGCATCATTAAGTTATTTATTAGATACTTTCCTGATGCTTTTAAACATAAACATTTGGTAGCTATAAACTTTCATCTTAGAACTGTTTTAGCTGTGTTGCAAAGCACACCAACTGCTTTATTCATTGGTATTTAAACATTTTCATTATGCCTCACAATAAGATTTGTATTTTTACTATTCAATACAAAGATGTTTGTATACTTGTAAAGATAAAATCGCATTCTCAACCTGAAGTGACACATTTACAATGGACCCTCTACACACCTGAGGCTTTTGGAACCTAGTAGAACAAGGTCTTTAAACTCTCATCAATAAAACTCGCTCATGCAACAGAGGAAAATGAACACAAAAGGTTCCAAATGGCCAAAACATACAGAATAAGAGTCCCCAGAATATAGGTTCTTGGACAGTACTGCCATATTAAACTTCACCCACTCAGGGCTCAGGGACCATTGCAAGAGAGAGAGAGCAGAAAGATTGTAAGAGCCACAGGAGGAGGTGCATGACCACATGAATGCAAAGTCCTACAGGCTCCTGGGACATATGAACTTACAACAATGCAAGCAGCATGCATAAGCTCCACACAAACACAGGCAGACAAAAACCCAGCATAGAATTATGAAAATGGGCAGTAGACTCTAACCTTAGCCAAAGAACTATCAGGAGCTGATTACTACTGGGCGATGTAGAACTAATCTCCTTTAGGGAAGTGACTCTAGATATGTTGACTAGACCCCTGCTGCGCACTGAAGGACATCAGGGCTACTAACTTGAATTGGTAGGCATTAACATAAATGACAAAATGTGTGAATTCCAGTGGGAGTGGCTATGGGAAAGTCCCAAGGGGAAGGGGGTTTAAAGATAATTAAGATGCTATGTATGGGAGCTGGAGAGATAGCCTAGCAGTTAAGAGCACCAATTGCTCTTGCAGAGGACCCGGGTCCGATCCTCAGCACCCACATGGCGGCTAAGAACCGTCCAAAACTCCAATTCCAGGAGAACTCCAGTTCCAGGGGAATCCGAGACCCTCTTTTGACCTCCAAGGCATTGCACGACACGGGTGCACAGACCTACATGCAGACAGTACATTCATACACATACAAAAATAAATAAAATAAAATTAAATTAAATTAAAAAAAGATGCTATGCATGAAACACACAAAATTACAATAAAAAATAAATGATGACATCATATTCTGAAACACATTTATTAACAAACACCATGAATCTTTCTTGCTTGAAGTCTATTTTAATTTCAATTACACTCTACTCTGTTTTATCATACTATGTTCCACTAAACTATTAAAATGTTGGTTATGACTAATATAATTAATTTATAATGCTAGTTGTTTTGCACCATGATTTATAAAGTACTGAAAGAATTCTATATTCATCCAGTTTTATTTTCCAATGATCAGAGATGATTTCCATTAGCTGTAAAGCTTCCAGGGAAGAGTGGAGCGATGGCTCAGTGGGCAAAAGCTCTAGTCACATGAATGACTGAACTGGATCCCCGAAACCCTCCAGAAAAGCCAAATGTAGTGGGCTTGCATGCTAGCCTGGAATAAGCCACAGGATGGAAAAACAAGAGGCTGGATCCTGTCTCAACAAGGTGGAAAGCAAGAGCTGACTCCCCAATATTATTCCTCTGCTCTCCACATGTGCACTGCTGCAATCAACACAAAACAACACACGTACTCACAATTAATTAATTAATTAATTGTTTTTAGAACCTTGATTTGGGTGTAATTAAATAAATTAAACACATCTGCACAACTGCTTCAAGCTTTGCTTTCCATCTTTGGAGAGTTCTGTTGACATAACCACTACATTTTTCTTTCCTTCATTTTTTTTTTTTTTGTTGATAATTAGGTAAGGAAGACATAATCTATGAACTAGAAATATAGCTACATATATGTAGGCTATGTATACATTTTACATATTTGTCATTTCAAATAAAGTGAAGAATATGGACTTTGAACAGTTAACTTGCCTCATCATCCTTGCTCATGCCAATATCTTGATGTGTATTTATTTAAATCAAACAAATGTTCATGCTTTAGATTTTAAAAATCATATTTGTTTATTTATTTGCTATGGGTTTCCACACACTTACCACAATGTATATGTGGAGGTTAAATAAATGACCCTCAGGACTTGGTTCTCGTCTTCTACCATGGGGGTCTTGGCATCAAACACTGGTTAGTAGTCTTGATGGCAGGCATCTCTATCTGTTGAACCATTTTACCAGCTCTGTAGTTCTACATGGATAAAAAAGTTGTTCTGGAAATCATGTTCTGACTCAAAGTCCATGACTTCCACTTCCATCAATGGCCTTTTCTTGCAGCAGATGACGATTAGCTGCTGAGAGAGGAGAAGGATTTTTTGAGGATTTGATGCCAAGTAGATTGAACAGATATAGGGCCAAGGCCCCAAACCAGGAGTATTTGGGAAACTCAAATTAGACTCCATAGTCTTTAAAAACAATAGTAGGGGACAAGAATTTGGGGAAGGGGATTCCAGGTAGGGGATGGGGATTGGGGAGGGGGTCTAAATGTAATTGAAAGCTATTGTATAGATTTCTCAAAGAATGAATAAAATATTTCAAAAAATAAAATAAATTTTCAGCATTTAACCTTCTACATTTTTAGTTAGGTTTCTGGAAACAGGAATATAAAAGAAAGAAAAGGTATGAAAGGGAGAGAAGAAAAAAGTAGACTATTGCCAGCAGCATATACCTAATTTACAATTGTACAAATGACTAAAGGAATTAATTCCTTGCTATTAATCATTAGCGACCTGGCACAGACCACAGAAAGCAGAGAATCCTCTACTGAGTGAATATATACCTCTCAAATTGGAATGGGTTCAAAGCTATCTCTGTCCCCAATATGCATAGTTACAGGAGACCACAGAAGAGCAGCATCATATGCTATAAAGAGCCCCATATGAACCAGTAAAGTTGAAGTATAGGTGGAGACAAACCTACTGCTTCCCCTGGGCTGATGGTCATTCTCTCTCAAAGGTATCAGTAAATATGTATGCATTTTTCAAAAAAATCAATTTGGATCCTAACACCAGAAATCATACACACCTAACACTTACAGTCTCTACTTGATTCACAATTATTTTCAATAAACATGGTTCTAATCTACTTTAAATCCTCTTTGTGATAAAATTGAAAATTATCCCTGATTAGGTTGGAATGCCTAGGGTAAAATATCAGTGTAACTTTATCCTTCTGGTTAATCTTATAATTCATGTCCTCTGTTTTTGCTATAAATTCTATGTGAATACAATTCCCTGAAAGAATGGAGATAACCAAGCTTAAAATCAGTGATGCTTTCTTTCTTTGATAGAATTTGATGCAAAATACAGTCTCAAAGTCCAGTCTTCCAATTACAAAGCTCAATACCAAATAATGTTAACTTTATTCTGCCAAAACATGGTCTTGGAGAACATTTGCTAGTGTTTGCTTTTATGCAATCAGAACTTGAAGATTTCACAACCATAAATCAAGAAATTCATAGTAGAGGAACAAGGCCAGTCCCCAAAGCACTAGAAATATTATCAGCAAAGAATTTCAGGGAAATCAAAGCCATATCCAAAGGTACTGGTTTTCATTTAGAAGACAGGGCTAGTCTCTAGAACATCGTTCATGTTAAATCCCAGCAGGATATGTATTTGTAACTGTGAGAATTAACAGTTTCTGTTTCCCATTTGAAACTGTAAGGAAGATGGGGATGACAATGATGATTATTTATTCAGGTTATTTCTGCCCTGGGACTGTTGGTAGGTATCTACATAGTCTCTACAGCATGCTGTATTCCTTGTAAAGGGAAAACCAAAATTACTTTAAGTGACCCTTGAAAATTTTCCCAAATCCCCATTTGGTTTGGATTTCCCTTAATCTAGTCTAGAATGATAATGTAGCAGAGGAAAGCATGTGGTCCTAATAGATATTCAGACCAGATGGTAGTTGTCTGTTACATATCCTATTCCTGACTGGCTGGGCAGAGAGTCTATATGAGAAGAAGGAGAACTCATTAGCTAGAGACCTTGTGCATTCTACTGTTCCTTCCAGTTCACAAAAACTAAAGTTCCAAATTGCAGTACCTCAACTCTGTCACTTTGAATTTCTGGACAATGTAACAACATTCAACTTGTTGTATATACACATGGAATTGGATGGAAAAAGACAAACCTGAGGTCAGATCCAGGGCATGTATTAGTAACAAGAGGGGCTGAAGACCTACACAGTGTTATCTACATCTATACTGTCTATTTCAGAGAACACAGAAATACTCCTTTCCCAGGGATGACTGTTTCAAATCTGGTGACCTCTCTATGGCAAGGTTTAGTTCATGATGGGAACACAGGACATCAAGGGAGCAGGTTAACAGAAGTAAATTGATACTGGTGTTTTTACAGACAAGCACTCTAAATAGAATTGGACAATCTGATTTTGAGCAAAGCAAGCCTATTTAAAATTATGAATAATATATACTCATTTGAATTATTGAAGTTATGTTGTTGTTATTAAGGTAATTATAGCACCTTTGACTCTGCAAGTGATCAATGAGTACCATTACAAAAGGGAATACAGTTTGGTTTAATACATATGAAAACAGAGCAAAAGAAATTGTTTTTCAACAGTACCCTTTCACAAACAAGTCACAAGATGCCTTTACCACCAAAAAGCATGGTGGTGGAATAATAAGATTTGATAACAAGGTATTTGATCTGTAGACAAGAAATACAGAAAGCTCTTCCTTTCAGTGGTTGAATACTACAGAAACAGAAGCATGAAATGAAACATTTTACACATGGGTAATTACAAACAAAGTAAAAATATGGTGCAAAATTGAAAATCTTTTTCTACATAGAGAAAGACAACATTGCCCTTACAGGCCAATTGGAAACACATTTTAATAAGAAGTATGGTTTGGAGGATAAATAATGTATGTTATTGTTTTAATCCATAAAGCCTGTTTTTACTAATTGATAATTGCTGACAAGTAGGGACTGTTGGTTATAAATATAGTTATATTTCTGGCTTCATTTGCAATAAAAACCCAGTTCTTAAAGCAATTGTAATTAGTATTAAGCAGGAAGAAATAATCAAGGCCATGGGCTATGCCTGGCCTACCATTTGTGCACACAATCCTAATGTTGAAAATACTAGGGAACATCCCGGAGCCTGCCCTCAGAGGCCGTGCGCTTCCGAGCTCCGCGCAAACTCTGGTTCTGTTTGCGAGGCGGAGGTGGTTTGTTCTTCCGTTGGCCTGTGCCTTCTGCTTGCTTCCAGAAGGAAGGCGAGGCTTCCGCCCAGCACTCGGGGGCGTGGATCGTCGTACGCAAGGGGCGCTTTGACAAAGACAACCTCAATAGAGTTTATTGATAATCCATACAATACACTGTGAAGATGTCCAGCTCGCCGCTGTTCAAGAAACGTCGCGTGTCCGGGCCTGATCCAAAGCCGAGTTCCAACTGTTCCTCTGCCCAGTCTGTGTTGTCCCAAGTGCCCTCAGTGCCAACCAACGGAATGGCGAAGAACGGCAGCGAAGCAGACATAGATGAGGCCCTTTACTCCCGGCAGCTGTATGTCTTGGGCCATGAGGCAATGAAGAGGCTTCAGACATCCAGTGTCCTTGTCTCAGGCCTTCGGGGCTTGGGAGTGGAAATTGCTAAGAACATCATCCTTGGTGGGGTCAAGGCTGTCACCCTCCATGACCAAGGCACTGCTCAGTGGGCTGATCTCTCCTCCCAGTTTTACCTGAGGGAAGAGGACATAGGTAAAAATCGGGCTGAGGTATCTCAGCCTCGACTTGCTGAACTCAACAGCTATGTTCCTGTCACTGCCTACACTGGACCCCTTGTTGAGGACTTCCTTAGTGGCTTCCAGGTGGTGGTCCTCACCAACAGCCCTCTGGAAGACCAGCTGCGAGTGGGCGAGTTCTGTCATGGCCGAGGCATCAAACTAGTGGTGGCAGACACGCGAGGTCTATTTGGGCAACTTTTCTGTGACTTTGGAGAGGAACTGGTCCTCACAGATTCCAATGGGGAGCAACTACTCAGTGCTATGGTTTCTATGGTCACCAAGGACAATCCCGGTGTAGTTACCTGCCTGGACGAGGCCCGGCATGGCTTTGAGAGTGGTGACTTTGTCTCATTCTCAGAAGTTCAGGGCATGATCCAACTCAATGGATGTCAGCCCATCGAGATCAAAGTTCTGGGTCCTTATACCTTTAGTATCTGTGACACTTCGAACTTCTCTGACTATATCCGTGGAGGCATCGTCAATCAGGTCAAAGTACCTAAGAAGATTAGCTTTAAATGCTTGGCGGCTTCCATGGCAATGCCTGAGTTTGTGATGACTGACTTTGCCAAGTATTCTCGCCCTGCCCAACTGCATATTGGCTTCCAGGCCTTGCACCAATTCTGTGCTCAGCACAGCCGGCCACCTAGACCCCGCAATGAGGAAGATGCAACAGAACTGGTAGCCCTAGCACAGGCAGTGAATGCTCGATCCCTGCCTGCAGTACAGCAAGACAGCTTGGATGAAGACCTTATCCGGAAGCTAGCTTATGTTGCTGCTGGGGATCTGGCACCCGTAAATGCTTTTATCGGAGGCCTTGCTGCTCAGGAGGCCATGAAGGCCTGTTCTGGAAAGTTTACGCCCATCATGCAGTGGTTGTACTTTGATGCCCTTGAATGTCTCCCAGAGAACAAAGATGCTCTTACAGAGGACAAATGCCTCCCGCGTCAAAACCGCTATGATGGGCAGATAGCTGTATTTGGTTCAGACTTACAAGAGAAGCTAGGCAAGCAGAAATACTTTCTGGTGGGTGCGGGGGCCATTGGCTGTGAATTGCTCAAGAACTTTGCCATGATAGGGCTAGGCTGTGGAGAGGGTGGAGAGATTGTTGTCACAGACATGGACACCATTGAGAAATCAAATCTCAACCGACAGTTTCTCTTCCGGCCCTGGGATGTCACGAAGTTAAAGTCTGACACAGCGACGGCAGCTGTGCGCCAGATGAATCCATACATCCAGGTGACAAGTCATCAGAACCGTGTGGGTCCTGACACAGAGCACATCTATGATGATGATTTCTTCCAAAACTTGGATGGTGTGGCTAATGCCCTGGACAATGTGGATGCTCGCATGTACATGGACCACCGATGTGTGTACTATAGGAAGCCATTGCTAGAGTCAGGCACACTGGGTACAAAGGGCAATGTGCAGGTGGTTATCCCCTTCCTGACGGAGTCATACAGCTCCAGCCAGGATCCACCAGAGAAATCCATCCCCATCTGTACCCTGAAAAACTTCCCCAATGCCATTGAGCATACTCTGCAGTGGGCCCGGGATGAGTTTGAAGGTCTTTTTAAGCAGCCAGCAGAAAATGTCAACCAGTACCTCACAGATGCCAAGTTTGTGGAGCGGACATTGCGGCTGGTGGGTACCCAGCCACTGGAGGTGCTGGAGGCTGTGCAGCGCAGCCTGGTGCTGCAGCGACCACAGAACTGGGAAGACTGTGTGACCTGGGCCTTCCACCACTGGCATACTCAGTACCGTAACAACATTCGACAACTGCTGCACAACTTTCCTCCTGACCAGCTCACCAGCTCTGGAGCCCCATTCTGGTCTGGGCCCAAACGCTGTCCACATCTGCTTACTTTTGATGTTAACAACACACTGCATCTGGACTATGTGATAGCTGCTGCCAACCTTTTTGCCCAGACCTATGGACTGACTGGTTCTCAAGACCGAGCTGCTGTAGCTTCACTCCTGCAATCTGTCCAGGTTCCAGAGTTCACCCCCAAGTCCGGTGTCAAGATCCATGTTTCTGACCAGGAATTGCAAAGCGCCAATGCCTCTGTTGATGACAGTCGTCTAGAGGAGCTCAAAGCCACATTGCCCAGCCCAGACAAGTTGCTTGGATTCAAGATGTACCCCATTGACTTTGAGAAGGATGATGACAGCAACTTCCATATGGATTTTATTGTGGCTGCATCCAACCTTCGTGCCGAAAATTATGATATCCCACCTGCAGACCGACATAAGAGCAAGCTGATTGCAGGGAAGATCATCCCAGCCATTGCCACAACCACAGCTGCTGTGGTTGGCCTTGTGTGTCTGGAGCTGTACAAGGTAGTTCAGGGACACCAACAGCTTGATTCATATAAGAATGGTTTCCTGAACTTGGCCCTGCCTTTCTTTGGGTTTTCTGAACCCCTTGCTGCACCTCGCCACCAGTACTATAACCAAGAGTGGACATTGTGGGATCGATTCGAAGTACAAGGGCTACAGCCTAATGGTGAGGAGATGACCCTCAAACAGTTCCTTGATTACTTTAAGACAGAGCACAAATTAGAGATCACCATGCTATCCCAGGGCGTGTCCATGCTCTATTCTTTCTTCATGCCATCTGCCAAGCTCAAGGAACGGTTGGATCAGCCGATGACTGAGATCGTGAGCCGTGTGTCAAAGCGAAAGCTGGGCCGCCATGTGCGGGCACTGGTGCTTGAGCTATGCTGCAATGACAAAAGTGGTGAGGATGTGGAGGTCCCCTATGTACGATATACCATTCGCTGATCTACGTGCATTCCCGTAGGCTGGCCCCAGTTCTCCCCCATCCAGATCCCTTCCAGTCCTGGGTTCCCATTTGGCCTCTGGCAGTGGTCCATCTAGCCAAGCCTGGTGTTCCCTTATCACTTACCTACCTGAGACCTTCACCACTGCTTTGTACCTTGTTTGGAACCTGTATAAAAAAAAAAAAAAAAAAAAAAAAAAGAAAAGAAAAAAAAAGAAAAGAAAATACTAGCATGTGGGAGGGGTATGTTTGTGTTCATTTGTGTATATAGCTGTCTCTGTGTGTGTGCATCGACAATGGGTATCTTACTGAGTTTCTCTCAATCTTATTTTTTGAGACAGTGTCTCTTACTGGAACTCACTGATTCAGCTCAATTGGCCAGCAAGCTCTAGGGATCTCCCAGTCTCTTTCCACTCATCACTGTGATTATAGATATACACTGCCACAGCCTGCTTTTGTGGGGGTGTTGAGGCTGAAACTCAGCCCTTCATGCTTGTACAGCAAATACTTTTTTTGGTCCAGATCTAAGGTTCTATAGCTGAATAAATGTTAGGCAAGGGATTTTCCACATCTGAACATTCATTTTTATTTTTTTAAATATTTCATTGCAGTTTTGTGCATTTCATACATCACTTCTCAGTTCACTCCAGACTCATTTCCCCCCTCCCAAGGTCATGCAGTCTGCCATACTTGTCCGGTTTCCCCTTCTGTGACTTTTCAAAGTTTTTCAAAGCAGAGGATTATTTTTTGGGGGAAGAACTCTACTGGCTCAGTCAGTTCCCTGTCCCAGTTCTTTTGTTGTTGTTGTTGTTCCCTCTAATCCGTATTGTTTCAACATGTGAATTTATATATGTCACACATGTACTAAAATCATGTCATCTGAAAATAAACTATATGTTATTTCCAAATCATATTTCGGGATTCAAATTTTTCCTTTTCAATTTTATATTGCTCTAAAATATGCAAACATACCCTCCACCCTTGTACCAAAATTATAAAGTCTGAAAATAAGTAGTAGGTTAATTCTAGAGCCTGTTAAAGGATTCACAGTCTAAGAGCACAGTTGCTTTTAGATAAAGAGAAATATAACATTAATGTTACTTATTTTGCCTTACTTGATGCTAGCATCTACACATGAGGAATATCATTTGTCATTTGTTTTTCTGGGACTGTGTTACCACACTTAGCACAATATCTTCTAGTTCCATCCATTTACCTGCAAAGTTCATGATGTCATCTTTCTTTACCACTGAATAGTACTCTATGTGTAAATGTACCACGTTTTCTTTTTCCACTTCTTGGTTGAGGGGCACTTGGGTTGGTTCCAACTCTTTGCAATTGTGAAGAGAGCTACAATATACATGGCTGTGCATGTATTTCTGCAGTAGGATGAATCTTGTGTGTACACACCCAGGAGTGGTATGACTGGGTCAGGTGGTAAGCTCATTTTGAGTCTTATAAAGGTTCTCCACACTGCTTTCCATAATGGTTGTACAAGTTTACATTCTCAACGGCAGTGGATTAGTGTTCCACTTTCCTTACAACCTCTCCAGCATTTGGTATCATTTGTTTTCTTGATCCTAGCCAGCCTTATTGGACTGATATGAAATCTTAAAGTGGTTTCAATTTGCATTTCCTTAATTATTAACAATGTTGAACACTTTTTAAAATGTTTCTCAGACATTATTACTTCTTCATTGGTGAAGTCTCTGTTCAGCTATTTACTCCATCTCTTGAGTGGGTCATTTGTTTTCTTACTTGTTTTTTTTATCAAATCTAGACCTGTGTGTCCTACCCTACCCTCCACCCCACCAGAGCTCATGCATTCTGCCAATCATGCTATTCATCTCTTTCTCAGTCTTTCTCAATATTCTCCATAGGGAAGTTGACTGTTTTGAGCAGAAGTTCACTGTTTCAATCAGTTCTTTGATGCAGTCCTTTCTGTTGTTGTTGTTGTTGTTGTTGTTGTTTCCAATATGCATCACTCCCAACTGCTTTGGACAAAAGCTCAAGGGGCCATACACAGGAAATACTTACAACTGGGTAATTGGCACTAGCATCCACAGATGAGGGATATCATTTGTCGTTTGTTTTTCTGGGACTGTGTTACTTCACTCAGCATGATGTCCTCTAGCTCCAGCCATTTTCCTGCAAGAACAACCCAGGAAATGTGGGGACAAACTATGAAAAGAATCAAACCTCTGCATCATAAGGAATAGAGGAAGGAGAAGAATCCCAGAGAATGGTATTGATCCAATCTTCAACAGAAGAATAGTCGATGGAAAACGAACTTCCCAAACTAAAAAAGGACAAACCAAATTAAAAAGTACAGTAGCACATAGAACTCCAAACAACAAGATCATAAAAGAAATTCCTCCATGTAGCCACAGTAGTTAAAAAATGCTAGCAAACCAAAACAAAGACAAAATCCTTAAAGCCACAAGAGAAAACACACAAGTGACCTAAATAAGGTGAAACCTATAGAATTACACTGATTCTCAATGCAAAACTATGAAAGCAAGAAAGATAACTCGCGCCAGGGCCAGTAAAACAGCTCCTGTGCTCTAGGCTGGGGTCCCTGGCGGGGGGGCCCTGGGAAGAGGTTCTCCGCTGTGAACCCGTCTACGGGTTCCCCGGCCCTGAGGGACCCGCGCTCGGGTGACAGGGTCGCGTTTCCACTCTGCCTGGTCCCGGCTGGAATTGTGGGCGAGACCGGGGTCGCAGGGGAACCCATAACG